>CAIGRF010218849.1:12396-27361 GCA_903798235.1 Fraxinus ornus
TGTGAAAATGAAAAATTTAATACATGTTTAAAATGGAAACATGACTATCTTTTTGGGACGGATAAAAATAGTATACAGGACTATCTTTTTGGGACGTAATGAGTAGTATTTTATTGAAAAATGTGTGGTTGAAAATGAATTTTAAAAAAATATATTTTTAAAAAATGTGTGTCAAGGGCTTCAATATTCATCTCTAATTTTTAATCGGGAACTGTTGGAGTATACTATTTAACCGACCCACCTAAAGATTTTAGAGATATGATAAAATTTACAATTCAAATTGTTAAAGATATGTCACAGTTTTTGTTAGTTGAACTTAAAATTATCAATCTTTACTCTTTATAGTAATTATGTCTTTAACTTTTTTGATGCATTTTTATTTTCGATTTTCTATTAATTTACACGTCTCATCTCTGATAATGATATCTATCCAAAAAAATTCAAAAGCGGAGCGAATGATATATAAAATAAAATAATAAATGCAAAAGTGAAATAAAGTACTTTTTTCCTTCATTTTAAAGCAAGGAAACATAGCCTTTGTTTGGTTGAAATTAAAATTAAAATTTTAGTTTAAGTCAAAACCAACAATTATTTTTAACTAAATATTTTATGGAATCCACATAAATTTTTAATCACAATTTTATCAATTTTTATCAAAATCTGACAAAAAATCAAATTTTAATCCACAACAAATAGGGAGATAACATTTTGATAGAAATCATCATTAAGGATGAGATGCGCTAATTCATGAAAGGTTGAAAATAAGAATTTGACGGAAAAAGGTTAGATATATAAATATTACAATGAGCAATGAGCGAGGACTTAGTGCAATTTAATGCAGTGTAACAAACAAAAATTATGATGCGTGTTATAAAATAAAGAAAAATAAATAAATAAATCAATATATTTGTGTGTATTTTATTAAGAATCAAAAACTTATATTTATCGAGAAGAATTAATAGTCCATATGTGTTTTGACATGTGGACTATTTTCATGGTGAAACTTGAACCTAAATTTTTCGGTAGCTTTATTCTTATATTAAACCATTTAGAGCCTTGGTAGAGCTCAAAAGTCGATTAAAATTGAAAATATAGACGTTATTGGGTCCCACTCGTCTAATAAAAGTTAACAATAACGACTAATTTTTCAATTTTAGAGTGTGTTTGAGCCTCATTATTTTGGAAGAATGTATTCTGAAATAGTAAATTGATGAAGAATGTGTGGTNGTACATATTAAAATGAAAGAATGTATTTTTTTGAAGTGATGTGATAAGAAACATGTGGTTGAAAAAGAAGGAAAAGTTATTGATGTGATGAAAAATATTATTTTATTGAAGAATGTGTGGTTGAAAATGATTAGAAAAATGAAAACGAAAATTTTAATGTGTACCAAACATGAGCTTAATCCGATTTTAATCTATATCGAACACACTCTTAATTAAAAATCAAAAGTAAAAGGTGAATAGAAAGGACTAAATTAGACATCCTTAATAGATAATAAAAAGTTATTCGAGGCTCATGTAATAATATATATATATACGTGAAATAGAGCCTAAAAACGCATAATTGCACGTTTTGGATCTTTATGGAAAGGGGTTTTTTAATCTTTAAGATTTGATGCTTTGACTTTGGACTCTCTCTGGGAAACTTCTCTTTTTGGACTTAAAGTAATGTCACCCCACTCACATGCTCTGTTTCCTCACTTATCACTAATCCATCATCCTACCCCTTAACCCACGCAAGATTCCCAATTTATTGGACCCCATCATCTTCGTACATTCATCATTTCCCTTTCTTGTCTATATTTTTCTATTTCGTCTAAAAACTTACTCGATCGTCTGAACGATCATGATATCTTTGATATATATGTCATCACAAAAGCCATATCCGATTTTCGTTAAAGACGCGAACGGGCACGTTGAAAATAATATTAATCGAGAGACGTAAAGGGTACAACATGTACAAGGTAAAAAGACTGTGATGCCACTGCTCTTTAGATCCTTCTTCACAAAGCAGGTGTCAATTCAAAGAAAGCTTTTTGGCTGTAAATAAGAGCTTTGTTACCTTTATTCTTTCCAGTGTTGATGAGGGTTACATGTTACCACTCACAAATCTTTTTGGGTTTCACTTTTTGTTTGTTTTTCGTTGCAAAATTCTCTCTATAACAATGTAAAAAGCATTCGAGAAATACAGTGTCGTGTGATCATTATCTCCAATGAAATTTCTTTTGAAAGTTTTTGTCTTTCATATACATACACACACATTATTTCAAACAGCCAATCGAGTATTTACTATACTTTTTACATGAATAAAAACAAGTACAAATCTAGTAGATAACTGGGAGATAAAGGATGATCATGCTTTGCATAATCATACATCGAGTTAGTGCCTGATGCAGTGCAAAAAGAAGAAGATTTCATAACAAATGGAATCGATGCGAACAAAAATAATTTTTGAAAATTGTAAATTTTGGAGAAGTTTGGGTCAATTTTGAGTTAAAAGGGTCATCGGTCAACCAACAAAATTCAACGACTTTGCCCCTGATATACAACATTCTCTCGACCAAATTCCATCGTTTAAGCCCCTGAAAATGCATTTTTTTAGTTTTCTTCATTATTTTTACTTTTTTTCTTTCCTTTTTTTGGAAGAAATCAATTTTTTTTATATTTCCTAATATTTATTATTTTCATAATAGGGATTTCGTATTTAAATATTGTAAGCCTTAATGTCACACAGTTTTTTTACTAGAATAAAATTCAGTGAATTTTTTTTTCTCTCAACTCTCGCTTTCTTGATATTTATGAGCGAATCCATAAGTTTCAATTTTCAGGTGCGATTCTTGTTCTTTTCCATAAGCTTCCGCTATTGTCATACTTTAGAACCGTATTGTTATTGTCATACTATGATCTATGTATATATATCTATATACATATAGATATCAGATGATCTGATATGATATCCACTACTGGAAGGGGAGGGGCAGAAGTTGATGGAGGCACATGGAGACTAGAAAAGGTCTTCTTCCCAGAAAAGGTTAACACTTTGCAGCCAAAAAGAAAAAGAGAAAAGGCTAAGGGACGAAAAGAAGAGAAAAAGAAGAAAAAAAAGGAGAACACCCCATGCTCCTTGCTCTAATTAATGGCTAAAAATTGTACTTTCAACTATTTTTTATTTTAACAAATCAGACCAGAATAAAGCAACCCTTCTCTTCATGAGTAAAACCCCCCCATGTAAGGTCCCAGAAGAAACAACAATTGTAAGCACAATGACAAATAAACTAAATACAAGTTTCGTTACTATGCTTTTGGTTGCAAGTGACCAACTCCATTTTTCCTCTTCAATTATTGTCTGTCTTTTTCTTGCTTGGCTTATGCTCATTATTGTTAATGAATAATTCTTGATTAAAGTTAATGAATGTCTTTGAGCAGTGCTCAATTCAGTGACAGTTTTTAGCTAATTATAGTCTGTCGAGGATTTCGAGCGAACCTCTACTTATATATGTCATAAAGGACGTGGGTCCTATTACGCGAGTTTATGTTAAAAGAAAATATATAATGTGTTCAATATTTAATCGGACGACTTTTATTCCTTTTGTTTTTAGTTTTTAGTTTTTCTGGCTCTTATTTTAATATATATTTATTTTTTATTAGCGAGGACTTATTGATCAATAAACTATTCTTACTCGTGTTTGTAAATAGAATCGTGTTATTTGAGATCAACTGAGTTTAGCATGTCAAAAGCTCGTCCAAAATTGGCTCGTAAGGTTTCTTGAAGTATTTTTTTGCTTTGTGTTTTTTCTACAAAAGAAGCGATGTCCCAAAAGAAGCAAGTTTTTTTTTGTCAAGCCAAACATGATCATGAATGCCAATACAGTCCAACATTGATGGGCCTGAAACAGCCTAGCCCATCTAGTACCCAAGACATGGCTGGGCTGTATTTTTTGTGTGTAGAGAAAGTTTGGGCTAACCATATCTTATATCAATGTTACAGCCCAGCTTGGAACAGGGCTCTGTTGTCTAGTCTAGTCCTGGATGGGCCGGGCCTGCTTTCATCCACTGATATTGTTTTCAATTGATTTTTTTTTTCTTTTTTGAAAAGCATATCCCCTTTTCCTTAAAAATGGATAAAAGTTATGGATCAAATGAAATGTTTAATTGAAAATAATTTTAGAAGAATCTGTACCAAGCAAGCTGAAAATATGATCGGTAAAAATGTACCTCAAACTTTATTTATTAGCATGAAGTGCAAAACCAGAAAAGCGTGTTTTCGGAAAGGAGGAAAAGGGATCAACATTCGCGTTTGACAAGTCATCCATAAATTTACTCATCAATATTTAGTCGTGAGAAAATTTCGAAGTAACATTTATATCACGTGTCAATAGATCCACAAAATATTATACACTTATTTACCATTCATTTATATCTATTCATAAATTAAATCGTTATATATTCTTTCCAAACAAGGTTTTATTTCTTTTAGCACTTTATTTTTATTACATGATTATGGTTCGTTCGTCCGTTATAGGACAATAGAAGTTACGTACGTGAAATACTGTTTTGAGTAGGGCTGGACGTGGTTCTGTTTGGGTTGGTTTCGACCCCAACCCGAAACCAAAACCAAATTAGTCGATTTGAAAATATTTCAACCCAAATCAATCAACTTTAGCTCTTAAACCAAACCAACCCAAACCAAATCGATTCGGTTTGGTTTGGTTCGATTAGTCGGTTTAGACTTTTAAATAATATTGCATCATAAAAAATGGAGAGTCATGCAAAAAATGATATATGTCATTCAATTTAACTACTCACCTAACACAACCAAGAACCAACACATAATCATAATAAAACTGGATCTTCATCAAGCTTTTTTTCCATCCCAATAGTTCATCTTCATCAACCTGGATATGTGGATATCCATAAGAATGAAAGAGATGTCAAATTAAGTTTACTGTACTTAATTAAATATGAAATGCTATAACATATCACGATCATTTCTTTCTTCCATCTCAATAGGAGGCGGGATATGATCAGAATTGAAAATAACTATAACTAAGCATAATCCAAAACCAAGACTAAGACTAAGAAAATAACCAAAACTAAGAAAGAAAATCAAGCACAAAAAATAAATTGTGTTAACATCTAATGCTTGGGCACCTCCATATTCTAGAGAACATCATTAAGATTTTTATTTTGACTTTTCTTTTTACAAAAAAAAAAATGGAAACATGTGTAAGTAGGGTGGATCGGTTAACTAGTGGTTTGAGGTTTTAAACCATGACCAAATCGAATCACCATGGTTTAGTTTAAAATAAAACCAAACCAAACCAATTAATTATGTCAAGTCAAACCGACCCGAGTCGGTTTGGTTTGGTCAATTTTTCGATTTTTTTGTCCACCCCTAGTATTGAGTGGAAAATAACTAAATTAAAGACCTAGATATTAACATATGTACAATTTTATGGGGGGGCTCAAAATTGTGTATGTTTCAACTGTACTTGTAAAGCAATTGTTTTCCGTCAATCTCCTGCAGTTTCAACTGAACTCTTTGTTCTGAAAAAGTCGTGCTTCTCGAGATCAAAAACGTAAGTGCAGGAATTGGATAAAAAGAAACAGAAGGGTGGGAGATCCCCGTCAAAGCAAACCGAACACACGCCTATATCCCCTTCACACCTCAAACTCATCACAAATGTCCACTCCTTTGCTTTGGTAGTTCCAAGTTTTTAACTGTTATTTTAAGTCCAAATTTTGTAAAATGGGCATCAAGATTTTGTAAGGAAAACAGTTCCGTAGTGGCAAAATGCAAGTTCTGGCTATACAAACTCCCCAAATTTTAATTGCAACGAGAAAAGGGAACAAGAAGAAGCTTCCACCCTTTTTCGTGTTGAGCAATTCATTTCCCTTTTGCTCTTTTGTGCCAAGAAGAAGTATTACATCATCTTCATGTTCATGTAAGTACTCCATCAGTCCACTCTATGGTCTTTTTGTCTTCCCAGAGTTCAACTAGAAATTCGATAGAGATAGAATCTTTGTGGTGTTTTTCTGCTCTTTTATTTTTATGCCTCAAAATTTACCTTTTCCATTTTCTACTTGGGGTGGATTCTTGAGTAGATCTGAACTTGGGATCATTTCTTTGAATTGAATGAACTGTTAAGTGAGAAACAGTTGGACTTCTTATGGTTGTTTGATGAACTGGAAAGAGATTATATTGATATTGTGTATTGTATAGAACAAAAAGCATTCTTGTGAATTTACTTGTGTTCTGTGTCGCGGAGCGGAGTGATTAGGGTTCGCTTGTGCATAGGTGGGATTGTTGTTTGAAAGAATTCAACTGACATAAAGGTCTTTACTTGTATGACAATGTTATACTATGTTTTGGTAGAGTTTATATATAGTTTGGACTTTGAAGAAATGGTGGTTGTAGTTTTATGGATGAAGTTGTGAAATTACTTCCTGCTTACACATTGAAAAAAGAGAAGTCGTCGTCTAATTCCTAGATGGGCCGCTGATCTAATTGATTTGATACTTTCTATTGTTCTCTTGACTTCTGTGTACATTCTATTTGTGCTGTTCCGGTCCATGCTCTGTACAACTTTGTTTTTGTTTTTTTGTCAACCCAAAATTGATCAGGAACAGGCTTAGTTTGTTATTGTTGTGTTGACTAATAATTTCCTTGTTCAGTGCAATGTAGAGAGTCACAATGGATAGGACGCAGAGCTATCAAAACAAATGCATTGAATGTTGGTACAGGATCTGGTGACTCTGAAAGAAGACCGGAAAATGATAACCGAAGTTTCTCTGTCAGTGGAACACCCAGTGATATTTCGTCTCAAAGGCAAGTTTCCTTCAGTTTCCATACAATTTGAAATTAACAATTTCATTTTGAATGATTATGAAAGACCATAATTCATTGTCAAAGGCGACTTTCCTTTAATCCATATAATTTGAAATTATCAAATTCAACTTTGAATGGTTTTGAGAATGAATTATTTTTTGATAATGAATGATTTAGATTGAGATGATATAAATGTTTATGAGTCTCTTCTTAGATCTCGAAGTAATTTCAGGAAAAAAAACTGATTCTTAGTATAAAAAGTTTATGAATTTAAGCGGCAATTATTAATTTTTCAAGGTCACGGTTTTATAGTTTTGAGTACCTTCTATATATCCTTGCATTGTCATGAAAAATTATGTTCAGATTTTTTGGAGCCTAAACACTACTACTGGACTGATTATTTGAGTCAGAGGACATGATTCCGATTTACATAATTGATTTTTCTATTCCTTTTTTGGTAATGTACACTATATTCATCTGGGCTTTTATCTTTTTGATTCATTCCTTTGCTATAAATGGGCTACTATGTACTAATGTTAGGTTGAGAAGAAAAATGTAGCAATGATGATACCTTATTTCTTGACATTAAATTACATGTGTGCAAATCGTTTCTAAGGAACAAAAAAACCTATCTTGTTACATTTGATTAATTTCTTTTTTTCAGGGGATAATAACCCAAATGGTCATTGAATTTTACAAAAGGTTTTCACCGGGTGACTGAACTTTATAACTCTCCCAAGTTATCACTGAACTTTGCAAAAGGTTTCTACAAGGTCACTGAACTTTAAAAATCACCTCATTCATCACTAAATTTGCAAAAAGTTTATATGAGATCACTAAATTTTGCAAAATGTTTCTTAGGAGATCACTGAATTAGTGACCCCTGAGAAACCTTTTGCAAAGTTTAATGATGAATGATGTGATTTTTAAAGTTCGGTGATTCCGTGGAAATCTTTTACAAAGTTCAATGATGACTTGGGTGATTTTTAAAGTCAGTGATCCCGTGGAAACCTTTTGCAAAGTTCAATGACCATTTGGGTTATTATCTCTTTTTTCAAAGTAGATTTAAGTATCAGGCTAATGTATTCACCCAGAAATATATTAGATTACCATGACTCCAATGCTTATGGAGAATCTTTGGCCAAGCTGAATAAGTTACTTTTCCAGAAAATAGTTTCTTGAAAAGTAAGTTCTCTGAGTTAAAAAAGAAAAGTAACTTTTAAATTTTTTTCGGCCAAAAAGAAGCTTAGAAATAACTTTTACTTCCTTTTAAGCTTAGTTAAACATGCTCCCATCCTATTCTGCTTCTACTTTCTTGGCATGTGCATAGACGCCTTGTTATTTGATGTATAAATTCCATTTCTGGGTCATGGACTAAAGGAGAAGCTCTCTGAATCCCAATTCAGGACTTTTAACAGTATCTTTGTTGAAATGCAGTGAGAAGTCTCCCAATCGAATTCTGTATCTCCTCTCTATAGCTCTTGTGCTATGTGGATGTGCTTTAGTATTTTCACTGATTGCTTTCGTGAAAGGACCTTCATCACTTTTAGCAGCAATTGCAAAGTCAGGCTTCACGGCTGCATTCTCCTTGATATTTGTTTCCGAGATTGGGGACAAGGTAAAATATCTCATAAAGACCTTGTTTCTATGTTGTTTTTGTCTCCCACTCGTCTAATAAAAGTCAACAATAACGGCTAGTTTTTCAATTTTAATTCGATTTTAATCTTTACCAAACACCCTCTTATTTTGACTTTAAGGAAGAGTTTATTTTAAAATGGGTCTATGATTTTACTTAGAAACTTTAGTTGGCTCTATTTTTATTGTTATTATTTCTAGTTGCCATTTTATTTTTTAGTTTTAGCCCTTGTTTGGTGGGGATTAAAATTAGATTTTTAGTATATTTTGATAAAAATTGATGAAATGTGTGGTTGAAAAGTTATGAGTCCCATAAAATATGTGGTTAAAGTAAGTTGTTGACTTTGGCTTAAATTAAATCTGGATTTTAATTTACCAAACAGGGGCTTAGTTTGAATAATTTGAACCAATTTGCAAAGTAAGTCTTTTATAGTTTTCTTTTCCCATTTCCAACTAAAATTCTGAGTTAAGGCTTTGAGACAAGAAACCTGAGATTATTTTATGCCACAGAATAAAATAGATAAATCTTTGACAGAATGTTCAAATATCATTATTTGTCTCATCTTTTTTCTTTTTATTTTCTTCTTACTGATACTGTTTTCTTTAGATTGCCTTCATAGATAACTCCCGTTGTGAATCTTCATATGCATTAAACCTAATCTTTTAATGCTCATTTTAACAGACATTTTTCATTGCTGCATTGTTGGCTATGCAATACAAGAAACTACTGGTATGAATTATTCCCCACCCTTCTTTGCCCTTCCCCCTCCCTTGTTCCCTTTGTCTCTCTCTGATATAGGCCTAATAATTCCAAAGAATCACCAAACATTATTGTTTCTCGTGAATGTTTTTCCAACTTATATGGCATGTTTGATAAGTTGGATTGGACATTATAGGACAATATTAAAGAAGAAAATAAGTTAAATCTTGTTGATTGTGCTGTCCATCCTGTTCAATAGTGTGTACCAAACATGTAAATAATTTTTCTTATTTTCCCTTGTGATTTTTCTCATATAAAGTAGTCTTAAGTTGTGCTCGAAATGTTTCTGGTTTACCTTTTGTGGGAGCTCTATGTTCTTTTTGACATTTGAAGGCTAAATTTACCCAACATGCTGTCAACATGTTAAAAGCTTTATTGTTGAAAAGAGGAGCGGAATTTGAATTGAGAAACTAAATGAATTGACTAAATTTGCGGAGAGATTTCGTCTCTAAGACTCCATCCAAATATGTACTTGTGTTCTCTGTGTTTCCTCTAAAAGTAGTGTAAATTGATCACATGTTTGGTAATGCTGATTAGGAACTATCTGACAGTAATCAATAAGGAAAAGAAGTTAAGTTTTGTATATTTTACTGTATAGTATGATTTAATATTGTGTATCAAACATGCATTGAATGTACATAAAAATGGCTGGACTTCCTCTTATTCGTACTGGCAGCTACTCTAGGATGAATGATTTTATGCGGCTCTTTGATTACTTGAAATTTAGAAGCATTATTCATAAGCGCTTGGTGTGTGGTTTCTTACTGCTTTCTGAAATGTGTCTCTTTCCAATAGATAGAAATCACGTGTTCCATTTTCTGATCCTTCCCAAGAAATTGAAGCCAGTTTTACTTAAAACTTTTTACTTGTACCAACCCTAACTGCCCCAACTATTTTTTAGTTAATTCATATGAACGGGAACAGGATTGGCTACTGACCCTGTATTTCCGAAAACAAAAAAATAATTATTATATTGAATATAGAATGCAAGATAAGAAAAATTACAGGTCAATTTTATAAGTTGATTGTATTTTTCATTATGGATTTATATTTCTGATACGCATGAACCATGGTTTCATCTTGCCTAGAAGTGAAATTTATTTGCATTAATGTGATCCTGACAAATTTACTGCTATTAATTGTGATTAGGTCCTTCTGGGATCAATGGGAGCACTATCACTAATGACTGTCTTGTCTGTCATTATTGGACGAATATTTCATTCAGTACCTGCTCAATTTCAAACAAGTGAGTTCTGAGTTTCATTTTCGTGTTCTCAACAAACATACGTTGAACAAATAATTTGTAGGATATAATGACTTGACTAATTGGCTTTAAAATTGCCCCAATTTGTGACGCATCTCTATTCAACCTTTTTTCATATAAATGCAGCCTTGCCAATTGGAGAATATGCTGCTATAGCACTTTTGATGTTCTTTGGCCTCAAATCAATTAAAGATGCATGGGACCTTCCATCCACTGTAGCTAAAACTGGTGATCAAGGTAGTGGTGAATTTGTTGAAGCTGAGGAGCTCGTGAAAGAAAATGTAAGCCTTTCTCATGGGATTACGTTCCTAAGCTTAAGTGTCGCCTTCCAGATTGCACATTTCTTGTGTTCTCCCGACCCTAGCAAAAAGAAATGTTTGTCCTAATTTTTTTTTTTAACAATTTGGATCAGTGATGCTTTCAGGTATCAAAAGGGCTTTCAAATCCACTTGAAGTTGTGTGGAAGTCGTTCAGCCTTGTATTCTTCGCTGTGAGCATTTTCACCTTATATTGTCCTTCATCCAAAATCCATTTTACCGGTTAAAGAATAGTTAGTGTTGCAAGTTCATGAACATGAAATCTTTTCGTAAAATCTTAGTTTGTTGTGAGGTGGCAACATTTTCTTTCTTTTATTCTTTCCCTGTGTGTTTGCTTTGGTTGTAAGGAGTACAGAAATAAAATCACAATGGTTGTGGAATTAAGCTAGAGATCAAACGATCCCAATGGCATTTCAAGTTGCCAATTAATTCTCAAAGATTTTAATCAGTCGTCACACAATTTGAGGCATGTGTCATGGCCTTTGTTTGATACAATTTGTTAATCCAAAATGGTTAAACTTATTTAAGTTGTTGAGGTTTAGATTTTCTGAAACACACTGGTAACATTCTTCACGCTACTTTTGCTTTTAGGAATGGGGAGATCGCTCAATGCTAGCAACGATTGCTCTAGGCGCAGCACAGGTATAATAGCTGTATTTCATTCTGTTCTTGTGTCTAAAAATTCTCAGCTGTTTTTATATTATCTTTTATTGGCCAGTCTCCATGGGGAGTCGCAAGTGGAGCCATCGTCGGACACCTGCTTGCTACATCTTTTGCGATTCTCGGAGGCGCATTTCTTGCTAATTACATTTCTGAAAAACTGGTAAAACAACAAAACAAATATATCTTCCGGGATTTTTTCTATATTTTTTTTCCCCAAATTATGTATACATCTGATCTGACCATTGTTTTGAATCAGGTTGGATACTTGGGTGGAGCTTTATTTTTAGGATTTGCTGTTGCCACATTTTTTGGAGTCTTTTAGCCGATTGTTACAAATTCAGGAGTCGAAGAGACGAAATCTTTTTCAAGTAATGAAGGAACACCGGAGAATAAGAAAAAGAGGCCTAAGAAATGCTACTGACAAGGATTTGTAGATTGTAAAATACTGTTGTACCAATGCTGCACTTGAAAATTTTATTCAGAAACAAGGTAGTCAATACAATATGGGACAGTACAATAAAAAAAAATTCTTTTCATTCCATTTATTACCAAATATGGTTTTCTATCTGCATCATAAATTGACAGACACAAAACTAATAATACAGAAAGATGGCTATTGAACTCATAATATTTCTACTATTTTCAAACTCAAGTAGATTATTGAAACCCAAAATCACTTATTACAATGCAACAGACATTCTTTGAAAATTCTTTATTGGAGAGAATTATAAAATAGAATGAGCACTACAGAGATGCCAATAATCACTGGAAATGCTGTAACCAAGTATAAAGCTCCATATCCCTGCGTTCAAACAACTACTTGCCAATCAGTTTCCTCTATAACTTTTCATTTCATTGTGTAAGAAAAGGATGGTAAAAATGTCAACACGGTAAAATGTTTCAAGCAATGATATCTAGTTGAGGAGAAGAAACCAACCACGGCTGATGGCACTTCCACTTCATCGGCCTCAGCATCCTCAATCTCTGCAGCAGTATCCCAATCAATATTTAGTCTCTTGGCAGCTTCTCTTGGATCAATACCAGTGTCTGTGACTTTTGCATATAAAGATTTTCCAGGCCGTTTCTTCTTCGGTGTTATTTCAACCTATAAAAAAAATCACGAAAAGAAAAGAAAAGAAAAAAAATGCATTTTGAGGACATCCAGTACACGTCTGGGATATTATAGTTGACAACATTGGATAAAACCAGAGTGCACTAATGATATCTGCAAAAGTGAGTAAGGGGATAGTAAATGTCCATGTTGCTTGGAGAAATAAAGAGAGCAATACAGTCCAGATACATAGGATGTGTTTTGGCACTATCACACTGGAAAGAAGATGGACACAAAATGCTTTTATTGAATCAGAAACTTTGTGCACAAGCATTGAGAAATAGGCAAGGATCTTGAAATTCAGATTTTTAGCGACGCAATTTTTTATTTATGTACAAGTTGCCAGGAATATTCTGACCTTGGTTATGATAGTTCTGATACAAAATTCTCACAATAAAAAACTCAACGCGGCAAGAATCCAATATATGAGCACGATTTATCCAAACACCTAATATGCACGTTACATGTAGAAAAGGCCAATGAGGTGGTGGTGATCAGCTTGTAATTAACGAAAACATAAGTTTGTGAACTTAGTTCTCTGGTAAGCAATCATACATCTATATACAGAAAATATTCCATGTACGCATATCCGTGGGTTCCACAAGCTTGCGCACAATTAAATAACTTCTTAGAGGGAAATTTTGTGAACAGGGTTCCCCTGTTAACCCCGGTCATATAAGCATATCTCGACAGCAGGAAATAATACTCGTGATTTACGGGCATAGACCTTAATGCCAATAATATTATATTGGGTTCATCTTTGCAACATCACAACAAGTTATCTTTCATAATTATCAAGTGTTGACAGTGAGAATAGAACCTCTAAATTAGGCCATTGCATCATTTCTTCAGCCAGCATCTGCAAAGCAACACGATCTTTTGGAATTTTACCTTCATTTACCTAAGAAAAACAAAAGCTCTCTCAAACATAAACTCAAACATGGTCATAATAATTATAAATGGATGTGCATGCATGCAAAGTAGATGATACTAACAGCTGGTCATCCCAACAAGGTAATTTCTTGACACACAAACGATCGAAGTGTGCTTGCATATCGCTTTACATTGAAAAGTTCATTTTGGCGGATTTATGAATTTGTCTAGACTAACAAGTAACATATCTTTCCAATGCTAAGTCTTGAAGACTCTAATATATGAACCTTATGAGCTGACCTAAAGAATGATTTGTACAACACAGCGTAGTTTGAGCTCCACATGGCAAGCAAAACTGTGTCAAAAATGCCAGTATGTCTTTCCGTCAAGTCAAGAATTCTCTAGGCTTATGACAATTATAAAACCAAGGCCACACAAAAAGCACTCTGTTGTAGAAAGACATGCAGGCTTGACTGTAGATAATAGTACGCTATAGTGCATAAAGATGTGAATTACTTCTACTAAAGCAGCGGCCAATTCGTCCCTGGTAGGAGCATTTTCATCGTCAATGCCAAGCAGACGCCTCCTCTCAACGTCCCTGGGGTCTTCAATGGATATAGTTAACTTAACCTACAAACAAACATAGAATTTTTTTCATAGTTTGTCAAATTAATACACCACCTTAAGAGGTAATACATAATGACATACAATAAAATGATAGTGCAGGAAATTTCAATTTCTGAAAGTACCTCATTGAAGAGCATGTCTCTGTTTTTCTTTAGAAGCTCCAAAACCTGGATGAAAAAGTTTGATTATTAAATATACTAACAACATAAACGATTATGAAGAACATAAAACAATTAATTGTAAAATGTATTAGGAACCAAGTGAAGAATGTTACTGACTCTTTTAATTTGGGAGACATATTCAAGGTCCTGAGGATCTGGGTCACCGTCTTCTCCTTGTGGTATCGGTTCTTGTTCTAATTCTTGTTTTTCTGAGGAAGATGGAGTGGAATTAGAAACGCTCACTTCAGTTCCAGTGTCTTCCTTATTCACAAAAACGAGGCCTCCAAACCTCCGCCTCACCCTCTGCCGTTGTGGTTGTTCTAGGTGGCGGTAGTGGTCTATCGATGGCATGTTAAACAAACGCAGGGGAAGGCTGCGGTGGCTGGACACTGAAGCCACAGCCACCGCCGGCGATTGCAGCAGTAGGGAACTCATCACATTCCAATGCCTGTAATTTGGCTTCCTTTTGCAAGAAAAAGACAAATTTAGGTTTAATTTTGTGAATTTCGCTTACAATTGCAATCAAACTGGCTCAAGCTCAAGAATTTGCCTCTTGCACAGGAGGAAATAGCAGGACCGTGAATTCGTGGCTGTTACAAATAGAAAGGATAATTTGCAGCTAAGGTCCCCAAACTTTTATAGATGGATAATTTCACACACACACTCTAAATTTTAATTCAAGTGTTAATTTTTTAAATATTAATATTAATATTATAAAATTA
>CAIGRF010218849.1:37149-62576 GCA_903798235.1 Fraxinus ornus
GGTGAGGGAGGCAACAGAATAGGATGACTCTCAACCTTTTTATGTCTTCAAGAATAGCGGACGCGCCTCTGAACATCTATAACATGGAAAGGAATTAGAAGTATACACAATGTGCAATCACGTTGTGAAAAGCATGAGGAACCGCATATATTTAGGGTGTGTTTGAGCCACGTTATTTTGAAAGAATGTATTTTCGAATAGTAAATTGATGGAGAATGTATGGTTGAAAAAGAAGGAAAAGTTATTGATGTAATTGAAAATATTATTTTATTGAAGAATGTGTAGTTGAAAATGAGTAAAAGAATGAGAATTAAAATTTTAATGTGGCTCAAACAGTGGTTAAATCACAGTACTTACTGTTGATCCACAATCACCATCTCCAACTTTGCTGTCCCATTCATTTAAACTGTCCCTGAGATTGACAACTGCAGTTGCAGCTGCTTCAATAGCAGCCTCAAGAATATGGCCCAGAGGACTAAGCTGTTTGGGCCGATTCGATGTCTAATGAAAAAAAATAAAGCAGGTAAGCATTGAGGCGATTGTCACAATAAAAGATATTATTTCCTTCCATGAAGTGCGTGGTTTAGCTCATAGATGCTTCAAATTTTGATGTGAGGATGACAGTGCCAGATATTACATCGTTTTAATGCATAAGAAGACTTGGAAGTGCACATAATCCTTAGATATAAATAAGCCCCTGTTTCTCTTCCATTAAATCAAAACTCTTTTTTTCTCAAACTCATTTTCAACAAACAATAAAATATTTAGCATGTATATCCAAAACTTTTTCACTTTTTAACTACACGTTCTTCAAAAAATCACTATTTCAAAACCAATTTCCCCCCCCCAAAAAAAAAACTCTTTTTAATAAAAGACGAACAGGGGCTAAATAAAAAATCACTTAAAAGGATCCGACTAAAAATAACCATTAGTGAGTGGAGAGGCTGTCTGGGATCATAATGGTGCAATGATTTATCAATGTGGGACAAACTCAAACACCATCCTTGTAAATGACACGTCAATGCTGAGAAATAAGAGATATATTCACGTAACAAATGAGCTCCTACTAACACTTGTAATGAATTCGTGCAGAATGTGGTTGAGGATGAATGTCATCTTCAGTTACACGGGTGTCATATGGACAGTGTGCACAGTCAAAAGGAAAGCCATTGAAGGAGCTATATCTCATGGTAAGGGAGATTATCTTCAAGAAGTCCAAATTGTTTCCAGAAACTAGTTTTGGCAAATTGGCAATAGCTACATAATGACCCTTGACATACCTCTTCATTCTTGTTTGTACGAGACGGTGGAACAGGAACAGGAATCTGAGCAGGTGGACGGCTACCTGCAAGCGAATTAGATTTTGAAAAAACGTAATTAACCCATTTTTGATAATAAACTGAGTGTAATTGTAATTGTTGCAAAATGAGTTATCAACACATATCATTAGTGTAACAATCTCCAAAAGCATCAGGAGTTTTGAAGAGAAACACCTGTGTGAGCTTGTAAGCATATATAGTGATAAAGTACTAACCATCAGCACCAACAGGCTCCAAATAAGCATATATAGTGATAAAGTACTAACCATCAGCACCAACAGGCCAATTTGGAGCCTTAGTTGGAGCATCCAAGCGGTCCAAAATAGCTTCGTCTGCATTCATCACAGTGATGGAAAACCCTGTCCAGAACACACAAGCAAAATAGGAGCACGTTTGAGTAATCTTAAAAGTCAACTTTAAATGTTTAATGCCAAACATATAACATATTTGGAATATTTTTTTTAAGTAAAAAACAAAACTCAGTGCTTGTGTGGAAGTGATTTTTTGAAAATCGATTTTCCCCTTAACTTTTCCTCACTTTTTAATAACACGTTGTCCAAATAATCACTTTCCAAATAATCTCTCCCACACAAGGGCTTATTTAGAAATTTTTGAAAGTGAGATGATAGTTACTTTCAAAATAACTTTGATTAACAAAATATATTAACTTATAAGCAAATATTTAAGCTTGGCAAAACAAGCATTAGGTCTTTATCTCATAAATAAGCTCTAGCAGTCATTAACATACCAGCCATGTCAAGAGACGTCATAAATGACCCTGTATAAACTCTATCAACAGCCAGACCATGTTCTAGCTGCAATCTAGGAACAGCCTTTCCAGCGGCAATCATAAGTTCCATTAGCGGAGTGGCCCCCAGCCTGCAGTTCAAGAAGAATACTAAAAGAATAAAACTAGCAGACCAGAATCAATTCAATCAAGAAACAAAATATGATCTAGCATAACTATATAGTCAGAACAGTGTGATATAATTGGAAATCAGAATGTAAATACATTGAACAATGCAAAGTCTGAGAAAATGACAATTTAGTTGTTCCGCCTGCCCATTTTTTAAAACTTATTTTTACTCAAACTCATTTTCAACCACATATTTCATGGGATCCACAACTTTTATCAGCTTTTAAACCATAAATTTCATCTTCTATAAAAATCTACTAAATCTAATTTCTAGATAAACCAAACAGGGGCTTAATGAACAGTGTAAAAGTATGATTTGGTGTAACTAAAGATAAAAATGTATCATATAAGGATTAATAGCAGAAAACCTCTACCTATTGAAAATCGCATAAAAACCCAATGTTTGAAACCTTTTGTGCGAAAAACCCTCTACCGTCAAGATCCGCCAAGTTTTCCGTTAAAAAAGTAAAAAATGCCAAAATTAAATCCAATTTTTTTATATGAGCCATGACAATCCCAAATATCTTTTTCCCCACTTATCTTTTTCCCCAAAAATCCAATTGAAACTCCACCCAATTAAAATTCAAAGGGGTAAAATGATGACTTTAAAATCCAATAAAGACAATGTTTCTTGTACCTCATTTTTCTCTATATTTTTTGGACCATCAATATTTTTTCATGGCATATTTTGTGTTGTTGCCAGAGATTTTATCGGACTTTGTTTGTTTGCTATATGGTATGTTTTATTTGATGGGATTTTACCTTTCACACATATTTTTTCTTTTTTTTTTTTTGTTATTTAATGGAGTATGTAGATTCGGGTCGACTGATTTTGGACAGAAGAACCATTATTCATCCGTCTTTTCCAGAACCCTTTTTGCATAAAAGCTTTATAGAAGGAATGATGCTTTAGTCTCTCGAATTGATTCAAACGCCCTTAAATTTGTTGATAAGAAATCTTCCATGGTGTTGAACCATTTCTATTGATATCTGTTGTTTTATTTTGTTTAATCCACTTTTCGTTGACTAATAATGATGGATTTTGTTGCGGTTTTCAATTTAATGTAGAATCAGATTGATAAATTTCTGATAATGCAGCAACAGATGGGGCAGTTTGAGGCAGAGCTGCAACGGAATAGGGAAAAATCTGGTTCGATTCATCGAGGACCACCTCTGTTCTTGAGAAAGAAAAGGAAAAGAATTTACCAGCAGAAATGGATTTTGACTGGAATTAGAAATTTCGGATGGCCTAGATTTTGGCTGGACTAGAAGGAAAAGACAACGGTGGAAGTTTTGGATGGAGGAGTTGGTGGTTTAGGTGATTCAAAGGTGGTGCTTTCCCGACGGCGTTGGTGCCAACGGTGGGGATGGAAGGAAAGGGATGGGGTAGGGGGTTTGAAGGAGATAACCAATTTTTCAAAAAAAAAAAATAAATAAATAATAATAATAATAATAAAATGGTTTTTTTTATTTTTTCCTAATTTTTTTAGTTTTCTTGTTTATTTATTTAATGTGGTAATTTTAAAACTACCATTATACCCCTTTTAATTTTAATTTGGGAGGAATCTCAATTGGATTTTTGGGGAAGAAGATGAAGTGGGGGTGAAAAATAAAGTTTTAAAAATTTGGGATTGTAGGTAGCACATATAAAAAATTTGGATTTAATTTGTAAAAAAATAAAAGTTTGGGTACTGAAATTGCAATTATTCCTTTTAATTTTGGTATTTTTTACTGTTTTTAACTGAAAATTTAACAGATCTTGACAGCAGAGGATATTTCGCACAAAAGGTTTTATACAGAGGGGTTTTCTGCGATTTCCAATAGGTATGGAGGTATATCACAAATGGAAACGTTTCTAGGGAGGTTTTCTGCTATTAATCCTATCATATATATATAAATATCCATTTATTCAACAAGCAATGCAAAGTCTCAAAAAATGACTATTTACATCTGACAAGGAAAAAATGCCATCTCCAGTAGTAAGCCCATGGGCTGAATTAAAATCTCTAATAAACTTCATCCCAAAAAAGCATCATTTTCACAAACTGTTTGATTCACATAAACGTCCAGTCAACTTTTTCCAAACGACACATCAGATAAGAAACGTAGTTAACAAAAACCTTTCAACCCTGACAAAAGAAATGCAAAAACTTATTTTTATGGTTATCAAGGTTTCAGCTTGTCAAGAAAATATTGAAATAAAATATTAATTTTCTTTCTGGTCCAATCAGTCAAAATTCTCTCCTGTTTACTTTTTCTTCTTCAAATCAAGGTATGTAGTTGACAAAAGCCTTTCGACCACGAAAAAATATGTAAAAACTAACTTCATATACTTAAGGATAAACATTAATGCTGATAAAGGTTTTAACTTCCCCAAATATTAATATGAACATATGAATTTTCTTCAAGAGTATAATCAGTCAAATTTCTCCCCCATTTTCTTCTCAGCACAAACAGTTTGCAAAAATATTAATTACAAAGATATTCGATTACAAAATCCAGATCCAACCAAAGATAGTACCACGTCATTTCACTCGTGTTAATCTTCATCTAAAACATTAAAACAAATGCATATAAAAAAATTCAGAGCTAATGTTTTCTTTGACTTGCATATATATGAGAGGTTCCGGTCGTGAACTCTATATTGTATCTAATTCAAATATCTTTCTTTATCCTTGGAGAGAACCTCCTAAAACAAAGAGGACATAAGGAAATAATTTGTATTTCTTGGACAAAACTAAGATCAGCAGCACCAGAATATAATACGTATCCAGAAAGAAAGCATCCTTGTGTGCAATTGTACGAAGATAACTCCAATGAAGAATATGAACTCACCCATTAATCATGAGAACAACCCTACTTCCGCGTCGTATAGGAACATAGTTTGTTTCCTTCAAAAAATTCAGAATTAGAATAGCATTGAAAGACCAAATTAAAAAGTTTAACAAGCTAAAGCAAATAAGATCGTCAATGAAAAAGAGTTTTCAAGAAGATTGCTGTGTCAGTTAACTATCTCGTGGCAATTAATCTAATAGAAGCAAAGAAAGAGATGCTATATATTATAGTAATAAGCTGAAACTCACAGGTCCTCTCTTAATAATTTCTACAATTTCAAGTAATGAATTTTTTTAGCAACTATAGACAATTAAGTTGATTAGGTAAGCTGACTTGGAATAAGCTGATTTGGAATATTTTTGCCAAAATTGTTATCTTCAAAGTAATGTAACTAGTTATACAAACCATCATGTCATTATCGTTATCACAATCTCATGTTTATCTTGTCTAAATCCCTTCAAATATATCTCAGGCCAAAACATATTTGATATTTCTACACTAAAGTCTATTGTACTCTTTAAAACTTTAGTTATTTTCTCCAAATATCACTCACTTGTGTTTTAAAATAGAAGTGGTTGACATGGCTATTACCTATCTAAGCCACACTGATTCAACAACCTTAAATTCTTTCTGGTACTATGTTTATTTGCCCATTGAGCATAATTGACCAAGAGCCCATTTTCAAGTTACAAATAAGAACATCAAGAAAATGTTTGCCCATCTTCGTCTTAGTAAACTTCACTTCTAGCAAATTCAATTATCAGGCTTCATTTAACTGATCCAAGTAGGCTTTCAATTAAACGGCTAGAAAGTAGAAACTTCGATTTGAAGGAAATCTGGAGAAACAACATATGACTCTCCTCTACTGTTAACTATTTTCAGCCCATTGAATTTATTTGCAATAAAAACTTTTACACCCACTTTAAAGCAGACATTTACAAGTAATAACATACCTGTGACAATATCTGTTTCAAAACATGAGAAACCACAATGTCAACAGGCTGGAGATCAGCCACAGCAGCCCCTGGTTCACCATGCTGAACAAAAGAAAAGTTATATACTTAGATATAATTCGGGTGAGCAGGATTAGAGCATGTTTGGGAAAGTTTAAATTATAATTAGTTAGATAGTTTGTAAAATAACTATAGCTACTTTGGCAGTTAGCCAGTTACGAAGCAGGTCTTCCGTAGCAAAAATTATTCGTTGCGAGTACAATGCTAGGGATTCCAGCTTAGTCAAGGGAGAGGAAAACTTTATATACTTAAGTGTAAGGATAATTCCAGTTAAAGACTCCGAAATGCGAACATAATGGTTTCTGAAGATTAAATATTTTTCCTCGTATAGATCAATCTGACTGACTATAAGCAATGACTAAAAGTCGGGAAAGAAGTGTTACACACTGCATCATAATAATAATGTTGCATGCACTGTCACCGAGTGATTGTTATCTAACGCATGAGTTTACATCCATTGAATAGAGAAGAACATGATTACTTAATGACAATTCCTTACTATTCCAAGACCAAGCTCCATCTTTCCTGGACCTAAACGATCCGACGTGACTCGACCTGGCAATGTGCAAACTGATAATGCAACACCCATCGTGCCAACCAATTCTGATGCACGTTGTGCTTCAGCAGCAACTTCACCAAGAGAAAGACCACAAGCTGCTGCTGCTCCAGCAACCTGTGATTGACAAAGGAAGATACTGTCAAAATATCACAATCAAAAAAAGGTGGTGGAAAAACCAGCATCATTAGTTGCATCATATCTGAACTTATTGACAACAAGAAAAATCATTTCCCAACATATAATAGCCGGATTTTCTAAAGTGCTTCCTAGTGCTAAGAAATTGAAACCATATCAAATATTGGAATCATATGATCAGGCATGCATTTAGTTTTACAAGCCACGAGGGAGAGCATTAGCAGAGTGTTAGAATTGAAAGACTGGATCAACCTTATGAACTAGAATAGTCCCAGCTAAACCTCTTCGTCCAGCTATGCCTCTAGGAGGTGGTAGAGCACAATCATCACCAACGATTACCATCTACGAACATAAATTGAAGCATGGAGCATATTAATATTAGAAGCACTTGTATTCTTATATTATCTCTTTCGCAAAAAGATAAAATATTTTGAATAAAAGTTCACATGAGTACATACCTCGACTTTGTAACCTTCAGATTTAGCTTTCTCAGCAGCCAAGCCAAAATTTAGTCGATCGCCAGTGTAATTCTGCCAGCATTAATGTAAACTCAATCCTTGAGAAGATAAAATTCGGTAATGGATAATGTACAATATGCCTGACATGTTCATATGATTTTATATACGTGGTAACAAATTGTAAAGTAATTAATCCTAAGAATGATGCTTACTTTCACCCACTCTGTGTATAGGTCACAGGATCAAAACCAATTAGTATATATTTAGAAGGGTGCAGATTTATGTAAACAGTCTACTAGTACCTTCACAATCAGGAGACATCCCATAGGACCAGTTACAGCCCGTATGCCCTGAAGTAAATACAGTCATTGTGTCATTTAAAAATTGAACATGAAAGGAAACCAAAAATGAGATCAAGAAGAGGAGCATTCTCCTATTAGAGTAATTAGCAAGTTATCATACAGCAAGAATTGAATCAACAGGAGGAGAGGCAAAAACATCCCCACAGATTGCTGCTGTCAGCATCCCTTCTCCAACAAATCCAGCATGAGCAGGCTCGTGACCACTTCCACCTCCTGCACAAATAAATTTCAACATGCAAGAGCTAATTATCTTTCATTAGTCCATACAGAACCAGTTAACAAACTTATACTAGAGAATTGTAAGGGTTAAAAAGGTTACTGATTTTGTTGTTGGGATATATGGCGACAGAATCACATGGGCATTTAACTGCTATCCTTTGACTTGTACTTTATAAAAGACGAAACAGAACCCAAGAGTTCTAAGACAGTACGAATATGGATTGCCAATCGTAGCGAAGCCGAAGTTAAAGCAGAGGCCCATCATAACATTTTCAAAGAATATCATTTTGGCAGGACTTTTGTCCTGATAGAATTTATTTGGTATTCATTCGCTCGGAACAGACAAAAGATGCCAAATTCCCATATGCCACTTTACTAGCCTTTGAAAATTTACACCGCTTGGGCTAAAAGATTATTTAAAGAGACCATCATATGAAAATCCTTTAATTGTCACACAGTTGTCAATAAATTAGTTACAACAGCAAAGAGTGAAAAACAAAATAATAATTTGAACTAATATCATCTCACGATCACAATTTCTAATATTACTTTTACACTATCATCTTATCGTGGTTGATCTAGAAAAAAATGCACTACAAAAACATGTCCAAGAATAATGTTTACTGAGTACTATTAAATTTAAACTTTTGCATTCTATATGCCATAGCAATAGAAAAGATGGGCATTTATCCAACCTGATATGACTGCAACTTTGTCATATGTCGCACTAGAGACATCAGCACGTAAAACAACCTTAACCTACATCGTCCAACAAAATGCAGAATTAGTGAATAATCCAAATTAAAATGTTCTAAATGCAAGAATATAAACACGGATAAGAGGGAAACAAATAATATTGTAAAATGAGTAATTACTTCAGGGAAACCATCCAAATACTGCAACCCCGGATAAGTTTCCACCAGACCTTCAATGAACTCAGTCACAACATCTGCAACCAAGAACAAGATAATAAAGTTTCATATCCCACTTCCGTTGTAAACTTTTTTAGTATCCTACTTCAATTGCAAACTTCCAAATATATTAGGTTTCGGGGTGCATTGTGGAAGGAAACAGATTCCTATAATCATATGAGATAAAGTACAATTCAACCTTATGCCTGAGCTGTTATGCACTGCTCTATCGCCTAAATCTCCCTCCCGGAAGAAAGAAAATCATATGAATACATCATTCTAAAAACATGAAAAGGTGGATATTATAACACCCGCTATGAGTGTAATTATGAGAATTGAAAATTTAGGAGCTCATTTGAGGGTTAATCCATCTTCTAGGATCTTGTAGCAAACTTAGTATAAATGTCAATTCCCACAAGTTTTGCTCTTTGAAGAAGGGTTGAATGCTTGGTCAAACCCTTATATAGAAATTCTTGATATATGTTATTTGTCATATTCATGATTAACCAAGCATATGGTAATATGTAGTGTGAATGCATGTGTATATAGAATGTAGTATTCACGTGAGGAATGAGTGAGAAATTCTTGCTCATTTCACAAATTTCAAGGAACAATTTTCAATGCTAGAATTGATAGCATTTCCACTATCATGGGTTTTTTCTTAAAGATGCATCCCTAGTCTTGTCCTATTTAAGCCCATCATTCACATTCACATGCTACCACTCGCTATTATTTTTTCAATCCATATAATATACACATATACACGCACATAGCCGAGGTGGAAATTGTAAGAGGGATCAAGCAATTTTATTCGGTCTCTATTACTCTTTTTTTAAAAATTTCACTGTAAGTACGTTACCTTTGGATTATTATTTATTATGTTATAAATTTCAAGAAAATTATTATGGGTCATATGGTACAATATAATTATAATTATGTTAATGGGGCCAGAGTTTAATAGCGCTACACATAAGAATTCTTACCACCTATGTTCGCTAAAATTCTTGTGTCTCAATTATGTTGATTATGATTATTATGCTCCTTTAAGTCATACATGATAATAATTCATGGCGTACTTGTGGGGATTTTGTAAATCTCACTCAAAAGATATTTCCCCATTTTAGGCAATTGATGGTTCAAGGCCAGGGGCGGACCTACTTGAGGACCAGTGGGGGCAGCCGCCCCCTCAGAATTTTTTTTAGTTTTTTTGTCCAAGTTTTTTTAAGGTTTTCAGATTTTTTTATCCAAGGTCTTTTGGTTTTGCCCTCATTGAACTTTCTTCCTAGGTCCACCCAGTCAACGTGGAGTTGGCAACGGGTTGGGATTAATAATTATATTGTGTTTGAAACACAACTTTTAAATTTCATTTTTTTAAGACATTATTTAGCCCTTGTTTGATCCACATTAATTTTTTCATTCTCATTCTTCTACTTATTTTCAACCACAGATTCTTTAATAAAATAATATTTTCCACTACATCAATAACTTTTCCTTCTTTTTCAACCACATATTCTCCATCACATCAACCAAAAAAATACATTCTTTTGAAAATAATGTGCACCAAACAGGCGCTTAAGCTATGTTTTGCGTCAATGCATTATTCTTTAATGTTAAGATTTCAGAATTAATTATTAAAGTTAAAATCGCTTTTTATTTACTTAATGAGTAAAATTGTTTTTTGTTACTATTTAAGTCCTTGTGAAAAAAAAAATCGAATTTTATTTAGTGACACTCGAATAGTCAAGGATTCGGTACCAGAATTGAATGCACTTCTATTCAAACTCATACCTGTCCTATTCAACCTAATACCTTTTTTTTTTTTTGAAGGACTATTCAAACTAATACTAGTTATTTATTCTAAGAACTCCCTCAACATCCCAAAATTTTTAATTAAGTAAAGAAAGGGCATAAAACTTGTGCGGGTGTAAACACTAATTTAAAGTTGTCACTCCCTTCATACAGTGAAAGGAAACAGAGAACACGTAACATTATCTAAAAACGTGTAGAAAGTTGTTTCTCAGAGCGAGGTACAACTTCCAAAGCATATAGTACTGCAGTATCAATCTTTGTACCTTTCACATCAGAGATTGTACCTCTTTTTCCCAACATGAGAAACACATCCACTGGAGAATATGAAGTTAAAAAAACATGGCAGATTTCAAATCTTCAGGCAGCAGAAGAATAACTAAAAACTAAAAAGAATTATTTTGCGTTATCATGCATCAAAATGTACATTCCAGCAATCTTCCTGTAAGAATTCATCTAACACAACGAGGAATGCAATTCATTTATAAGATCAACGAGTTAACGAAAAATTCAATTAAAAGATCAACGAGTTAACGAAAACCCTAAAAATTTCCAAAACCCCATAAAATTGGGGGACCGTAAATGAAGAATCAAAATTACCATTAGGATCGTTGATGAGTTTCTTGCCATGAAAAGCCATGATTAATTTGAGCGAAAGTCTTGAATTAGTAATTCCTACAAGTGCATTAGAAAACCCATTTTAGAGAGGGAGGGAGGGAGGGAGGGAGAGATTTATAGAGGGGGTTTGGTATGAGAATAGGACTCTGTGGCTTCTGTAGAAAGTCACCTGCGAGATGACGACAATTGTCGATGGATTTGCTTGTCCGAACAAGAAAATATTAAGCAAACCCGCTTTCTGTATTTTGTTCTATAATCGCTGTTCTAAACTCCAACGAGATTAGAACAAAGGGATTCTCATTTTTTGTATAATGCTACACTTACTAAATGAATTACATAATGTTTGACATAATCGTCAAGTGGCGACCCCTTATTAGGAGGGCATCGAATAATGCTACACTTACCAAATGAGTTACATAATGTTTGATATAATCGTCAAGTGGCGGCCCGTATGTCAACCCCCAAATAGGCCACTTGACGATTATGTCTACGCTCCCCCAATAGGGGGGCGCCACTTGACGATTATGTCAAAAATTAGGTAACTCATTTTGTACAACAAGATTTATCCCCTTTTTTTTTGCCCTTTTGTTAAATGGGTAGAATTAAATTTTATTCAAAGTCAACAATTAATTTTAATTACATATTTAATGTGATTCATAATATTTCAATCATATATTTATCAATTTTTATCAAAATCTACTAAAAATGTGATTTTAATCCTCACTAAATATGGACTTATTAACCTGAAATCCACATGTTCATATTTAGATTTTTAAAATCAAGCTATATGTACATTAATATTTACATTTTTGTTTATATTTTTCCACATAGCATCATATCTTTTGATTTTTTGAACATCATTTCGCATCACTATCCAAATTGTGCAACATAGTGGGCAATATCTTTTAGAATGTAAGTTCTCATTTTTATACAAACAACATTTTTAATCTAAATTTTGTATTTGACTAGTTTAGTTCACATTATTTTTAAAATACATTTTTCGCTCTCTTGTTTTCAATAACACATTTTTCAATAAAATAATATTGCATGTAAATTCAAAAAAAATTCTTATTTTTAAACTACGTATTTTCCATCAAAATATTATTTTAAAAGATATCATTTCCAAAAAAAAAATTGGGGCTCAAACATGCTATTGATATTGCAAAGAAATTATTAAAGAAAGTGATAGTTTAAGCAAAAATAATAATTAGTAGTTGTCAACGGTCAATTTAGCCCAGCATTAATTATTTGAAGTCTGATAAGGACTTCAATTGTAGAGAATTTAAATAATATTATTTTTGTGATTTTATATATTTCAAAAGGTCTATCTTGGATATTTACCAGAATAAGCCAAATTAATTATATTTCAAAAGGTCTATCTTGCACATTTAACGGAATAAATCCAAACCATTTATTAACTGAATAGATCATTTCGAATAAATTGTGTTCAATTATTATAGCTTGATTATATAGATTCTATTGGTTTCTTTTAGTAAATCTAAGTCCCTGTTTGGTTCTCATTGTTTTAACAAAAAAATGAATATTTTTACCCTTTTTTTCAAAACATTGGGCCCACTATGGGACTCAACAACTGTGGCAATGGTAAAAAAATTTATTTTAAATGAAAACAAAAAGGGCTAAAAAAGTTCAAGAACTTAATTGTACATATAATTGAAGTCTAAGGATTGCACATATTACGTTATCGATATCAATTGGTTAAAGAAAGTCAATTTCGAATATAACCACATAGGAGTCCTACATTGTTTGGAACTTAAAATTTCAAGTTTCCAAGATAATACAATGACTAAGTCTCGTGTTCTTATAAATTCTTGTTCTTTGAATACTTGATCAGATCTTATTGCCCCCACTCATGAGCCCCTTTTATAAACTTGGATGCTAATCAAGAAAATCGTTGATTCAAATTGGAGACTCTATGGTCGGAAGAAAATTTATCACACGATAGATAGGTATTTAGCTTTAAAAGTTTATATGACTAATTGTTCAAATCTACAGCGTATAGTATTCAAAAATAAACCTTTGTACCAAGTTAAGAGAATTTTTTTTATTTTTAACAATCTTCGGAACTAAATTTCCAATAGAAGCAACATGTCTTCGAATGCAAGAACATCAGAAGAACATGCATCAGTGATTCGATCATATTGGCAGAGCGCATCAGTCTTGAATTTAATTTGAACAACTCTATTTATCAAGACAAATTCCAAGCTCAATTTATTTTACGGAAGCCTCCCAGTAGCAAGTCAATAAAATGCTAGCAATCAGAATCATCTAAACCTACTGGAAAGATGATTTATATGCCTCGTTACATGCTCGGCTCCATAATTACTTCACAATCTACTGTTCAACCAAGATATGATGCTATCCTTGATTTCTTCTTTTTCAGGTTCAAATAGCAGATCGTGTAAGCATCCTTCATAGAGCTTGATCGTTTTGTCACTCGAAGAGGCCTCGTCATAGAGTTTTTCTGAGGCTTTGGGGTCAGTTACTGAATCAGCAGTTCCGTGTAGCACAAAAAATGGCACTCTTAGCCGGCTTAAATTCTGTTGCAAGTAGGAAGTGATTCGTAGAATTTCATATCCGGTTCTTATCCTGATAGATCCTGTGAATACTAGTGGATCCGAATACTTGGCTATAAGTGCCTCTGGATCCCGAGAAACTGTAATACCCTGCTTGTTTGCTGCACTGAACTGAAATCTCGGTAACAAGAAGGAAAACACTGGGGCAAGCACCTACATTAAGCAAAATCAGGTTTTGGTGAATGATATTGATAGGATATTCTCAAAAATTGCTAAAAGGTAGCGAAAAGGTGTTGAAAGAGAAGGAATCTTACTGCAAAAATTGGATGGGATGGTTGAACTCCTACTGCAGGTGAAGTTAGTACAACGCCTGATACACATTCACTCACCTTCGGATCAAGTACTGCCTACATATTCAAAGATAAAAATAAGGGACATGGAATTTGTGAAGTAGTGCATTAAATTATTCCCATTTATTCAGTTACTACCTTCAAAACTATGGCACCGCCAGTCGAGTGTCCAAAGCAAAAACACGGGAGTCTAGGATTTTCAGCCAAAACCTTTCTGAGAAACATTTTCTGTGCACAAATAACAAAAATACAGTAAGCACAAGTAATATGTACAACCATTTTTTTTTTTGGCTTTAAGTGCTTAATCTGTGCCTTATACATGAATATTAGAATATACCATGTCAGTCACAGCATCATCGAGGGAGTGAACATACGCGTGGAGTCCATCACTTCCACCATGTCCTGGGATAAAGTAAGGTATCGAGTCAATGAAAAGAATATTTTTGAATTCTAAACATTTGTTTGAAGGAGATAAATGCAATTTTTCATGTGGACGTTCTTGGGAGATCTAATATTCATGGTTCATCTTATTGTCATCATTGTCATTGTGAAAGTAATACAATTTATTTTACCATATTCTTTTTGGGCACGTCAAATTCGTAGGCCAACAACTTCATCAATGACTACGAATATACAGAATGCATCAGTCACAGAGACATGGTGTTGAACAGCTCATTTTACTGACTTTCATGGTTTATAATTTTTTTTCTTTAAAGGAATGAGGTTTTGAAACAGACTTCATGCGTCTGCAAAAACATGGAGAGATTTGGATTGCAAATCACAACTGCTCCTTCTTCTACCATTCATGTATACACTAGGTAGATGTAAAGACTAAAAAACAAGCTTACATATGAAGGAGTGATTCACATGTTACTTTTTTGCACCAATAGCATCCAGATTGAAATACATTCAAGCCCTGCAACATCCAAATATACATGCATAGTTGACTATACATGGCATCTATTCCACAAAACAGAAACCAAAAGGGCGCTTTATTTGTGAATGATCATTCAACGGGTGAATGATCATTCAACGGATGAATGATGCAAACATCAGGCTGTCTTTAAAGGATACGAAATTGACTGACAAGTCGCAGATATTATATTTTCCTTGCAAGCTACATTATTCTGTCCATTTGGACATCAATATCCAAATGCAGACAGTGTATAACAATGTTCAGAATCCGTAGAAATCAGTTGACAGATACATTGAGTGACAAAAGAACCGCGTCCAATAAAATATAAAACTCGTGGTGGAATATACCATTGTCTATGTTTTCATGATAGAAATAGCAGTAAAGGATCATAGACTGGAGTAGAAGTTACCTATTAACTCCAATAGGTATATGACTAGAAAAATGTAATCTTTCAGCCTTTTATTGATTTTAAAAAATACCCTTTTATCCTATAAAGAAAAAACTGCAGACCTCGAGCCTAACAGATGAGAACTATGCTCAAGACATAAGAGGAATGTTTACTAAGAACAACAGAACCAATTATGAGATATATTCAACCTGGTTTTAGAATGTATTGTCAACAGGGGCGGAGTCAGATGTGGACTAAGTTTTTTTTGTACAGGCCTAAATATATATTAAAAAAATTACAAGGGACAAAAAATTATTGGGTTGGAGTTGGCCTGGGCAACCCCCCAAAATCAGTGGCTGATTAACATGTAGACTTTGAACAGCATGAGTATAGTCGAGCATCAACTGTTATATACGTTCAGTAAGGAGGACTAGACAGCATTAAGAAGGAAAATGAAGTCAAAGTTTTGTATATTGTATGGTCAAGTCCAATCTAGCATTGTATCCCTTAGATTTTTACCATAGAATACAATCTACTATGCAACTTTCAAGTTATTAACACGAAAAAAATATTTTCTGAATGCATGAAAATTAATTCTGCCATAAAACGATTCTTAACTTACCAATCCAATCCATTGCATAAACTTTAATGCCATATCCATTAAGCTGCTTAGCAAAATCATTGTATCTGCCACTGTTGTGAAAAAAAAAATACATATTGTTAAGCAAAAAAGAAAGAGCCATAAAGGAAAAGAATAAATCAAAATTGCATCAGAATCTGAAATGAATATGTGCATTTTGCTCACAGACCTGTGCTCATTTAGGCCATGCATAAGAATAACAAGTCCCCTACACAAGATAACAAAATCAATCAGTCTTTGATCCAATAATGAAACTTGGAAACAGAAGTAAAGATTTCGAATAGCAAATCTACTCAACTACAAAAACAGAGAGGTAAGATGATGTTTGGCTAATGTTTATAAACTATAACAAATAGCATATCTATGCAACTACAAAATCAGGGAGGTAAGCCCACGTTTCACTAATGTTTATAAACTGTTTATAATCGAACAAATCACTTCTTATCCACATATTTCTTATATCCACAGGGTACTGCTACCCAATAACTCACCATTCATTTCTAACTATTTGTAATTTACATTGATTATAAACAACCCCTTATCTTCTACATGAAAAATGGATCATTAACCTTTTATTTTCATAGCATTTAAGTATTTCGTCCATTTGGCAGATAAAAAGTCGTGAAATATGATGTACTATTTTTAGTTGAAACACCATTGTCTTCACTTTTAATATAGTATTGTAGCTTCCATCTCCAACCTATTCATCAATCCGCACTTTCATCACCCTTCTTTCTCGAAAACAAGTTCCTCAACTCTTGGATTGTTTTGAAGATCGCTACCCAACTTGCCATTTGAACAAAAAGTCAGATACCGTCTCTAGAAATTAATATCTTTACTTTCCCCCATACTCTGCCATAAATTATCAGTGTAGTAGGTATAAAAACAAAAAAGTCATAAACTCATAAAAAGGCACTTATGTTTTTTCACCTCTAGGGATGCGGTCCAATTCTTAACCCCTTTTGATCCCAATTTTTTCACACTTTTTTTCTCAAAACTTATTTTTAACTGCAAATTGGATAAAACTCAAAAAATTTATCAACTTTTCAACAACTCATTTCATTAACTTTTATTAATAACATGTTTCGTTCACGTTCTACAATTAGATAATTGAATTGTCACTTTCAGAAACTTATTGTGTATTCAGTAGAAACAAGAAGAATATTACACAAGTATATATCTATCTTAATGTGCACAGTGCACTACTGTACTTAGATAAAATCGAATTGGGGTGTCATACTTAAGATCATCAACAGCTGCATCTGATTCTGCTGATTAAAAACTACTTTTTGAAAAGTAACTTGAAGAAATACCCAGACAATAAGTTGTGTACCAGACAATGCACTCAATAAGATTTGTTATAATTGTGACAAAACAATTGTGAAAACTGAAAAAATAAAATTATAATCACGATTCATGAATTACCTGGCTTTAATCTTGGCCGGAGTCCAAGACTGTGTAAACATTGTGTCGCCTCTTGAGGTAACAAACAGTGAAAACTGTCTCACCGTTTCATCACAGCCATTATCCTCCACCACCCTCTTAATTGACAATGCTCTTCTCGCCGCCACCTCCTTGTCCACCGCGCTGCTGCTCCTCCTTGGCACTCTCACCACCACTCCTCCCTGTGATGACGATTTCTCCTCCTTGCCACCGCCTTTTTCAGCCGACGATTTATATAAACTCCCACGAAATGGAAACAACATAAGCAACACAAAAGAATGGATTATCAGCCATAGGCTCCTCAACGCACGTAGAGATAACAGTGCGTTGATTCTTCCACTTGCACCTGGAAAAGAAAAACAAGACTTGAATGAATAAAATAAATCCATATCTAACGCGTTTAAGGTTTTAGACGAGATCTTTTTACGGTACCTGAGGTCAGCATTAAGGTTGTGGACGAATCGTTTGCCTTGGTCACCTTTGCTGTTTTTCTTCTTGATGATTCCACAAACTTTACCAATTTCGATTATAATATTCTGTTTATATAAACAGTGCTATTTATTGTTGATCTGGGTTTCGATATTATATTGATCTTAATAATAAAATTATTTGTATTTTGCAAACCCGAACAAATCATAAACAGAAAAGAAGAAAAAGGAAGAAGAAAATTTAGCAATTTCTTCTTCTTCTTTTCGTTTCTTTTTTGCTTATGGTTAAATTTGGAGGTGTTCAACCTCAAAAAAGTAGAAGAAAACTCCGACAAAAATGGAGTATCCTAAAAATAGTGTGAAATAATGGGAAAACAAAAAGTACGAAAAAAAATTACTTTTTTCATCCAGAAAAAAAGATAAGTTTCAATTATAATTACTAATTGAATGGCTGAGAAATGATTTTGGATGAACTTCTCTTCTTCCTCTCTCTACAAACTTCTTTTTCTCTCTAGAAAAATGATAACGCAGAGTTCGCAAGGAAACGTATAAATAAACGGGAGAGAAATGCGGGTAGTTATAATCTCGTCAGGGCTCACGAAGAGTAACGTTGAATTGACGGTCAATATGATGCCACGCGTTGCATATGCGGCGAATTTGAAATTTATAAGATAAAATAATTTAAAGTATTGTCATTATCAATCATGAAATTCGACTCAAGTAATGAGAAATAGATATAAATAAAGCGATGGATAAGGATAGTAGGTATAAAATGGGGATCATCGTGTGCAAATAACATGGAAAATGTCACGTGTACCTGACATTTCTCACAATGATGTTCATAATGAACACATGGAGGCTCCCTATTGAAAGACGTCTTCAATGGAGCGCTCCATGTATTTATTATAGACACCCTTATATATTATGACATGTATTTATATTATTTAGTCCCTTAAGTTTAAAAGGTTAATAAAAATATCAATATTAATTATAAAAAATGGTCTATTAGGACACGTCTATCTTCTAATACTGGAGAATCCATTATTACCGAGAGTAAAATAATGAATATTTGTAGACAAAAAAACACATTTCAACTAATAATGGGTGGGTGAAATTATATTGTTTAGTGAAATTTTATTAATTTATTAAAGGGTCAAACTTTAATTTTAGCCACTGTTTGGTATGCATTAAAATTTTTATTTTCATTTTTCTACTCATTTTCAACCACACACTATTCAATAAAATAATATTTTCCATCACATCAATAATTTTTCCTTCTTTTTCAAACACACATTCTCCATCAATCTATTAATACAGAATGCATTCTTCCAATATAATGTGGCTCAAACACACCCTTAATCACGCATTCAAGGGACTATAATTTTTACAACTTTACAACTATATATTTTATCAAATTGTATTAGTCTACTAAAACTTTTATCAAACAACCTTTAATTTCACCTTGATAGTAGAAAATACTAGTACCATAAATTGGATAGGCTAACCCATTCATGACATTTGTGTAAGGTTGCTCGGGCTGATTTCACTCGTATTGTTTTGATTACTTTCAATTAGACGAGAATATTATGTGAATAATTTGTTGGTCATAGTCTTCGTTAGTCCAACCAGTTAAGCATGATCGAACGTTTTGATCATATTCGAGTAGGTTGACTTATCAAACTCATGTATAACTAGTACTATTAACAGAATAGGCTATACGCATTTGTAACATTTGTGTAGGATGGGTAATGCCGATTTCACTTGTTTTGTTTTTATTACATTCAATCATCTAAGATGATTAAGTGAATTGTGTGTTGGTCACAGTCCCGACAATCCAAGCCATCTAACACGATCGAACATTTTAGTCATACTTGANTATAAGATAAAATAATTTAAAGTATTGTCATTATCAATCATGAAATTCGACTCAAGTAATGAGAAATAGATATAAATAAAGCGATGGATAAGGATAGTAGGTATAAAATGGGGATCATCGTGTGCAAATAACATGGAAAATGTCACGTGTACCTGACATTTCTCACAATGATGTTCATAATGAACACATGGAGGCTCCCTATTGAAAGACGTCTTCAATGGAGCGCTCCATGTATTTATTATAGACACCCTTATATATTATGACATGTATTTATATTATTTAGTCCCTTAAGTTTAAAAGGTTAATAAAAATATCAATATTAATTATAAAAAATGGTCTATTAGGACACGTCTATCTTCTAATACTGGAGAATCCATTATTACCGAGAGTAAAATAATGAATATTTGTAGACAAAAAAACACATTTCAACTAATAATGGGTGGGTGAAATTATATTGTTTAGTGAAATTTTATTAATTTATTAAAGGGTCAAACTTTAATTTTAGCCACTGTTTGGTATGCATTAAAATTTTTATTTTCATTTTTCTACTCATTTTCAACCACACACTATTCAATAAAATAATATTTTCCATCACATCAATAATTTTTCCTTCTTTTTCAAACACACATTCTCCATCAATCTATTAATACAGAATGCATTCTTCCAATATAATGTGGCTCAAACACACCCTTAATCACGCATTCAAGGGACTATAATTTTTACAACTTTACAACTATATATTTTATCAAATTGTATTAGTCTACTAAAACTTTTATCAAACAACCTTTAATTTCACCTTGATAGTAGAAAATACTAGTACCATAAATTGGATAGGCTAACCCATTCATGACATTTGTGTAAGGTTGCTCGGGCTGATTTCACTCGTATTGTTTTGATTACTTTCAATTAGACGAGAATATTATGTGAATAATTTGTTGGTCATAGTCTTCGTTAGTCCAACCAGTTAAGCATGATCGAACGTTTTGATCATATTCGAGTAGGTTGACTTATCAAACTCATGTATAACTAGTACTATTAACAGAATAGGCTATACGCATTTGTAACATTTGTGTAGGATGGGTAATGCCGATTTCACTTGTTTTGTTTTTATTACATTCAATCATCTAAGATGATTAAGTGAATTGTGTGTTGGTCACAGTCCCGACAATCCAAGCCATCTAACACGATCGAACATTTTAGTCATACTTGAGCAGCTCGACTAATCAAACTCATATATAATTAGTATCGAAATTGAACATTAGTTGTAAATCAATTGTAAAATCATTTAGTCAAGTCCACCTTCCTAAATAGATAGTGTCTGTGTCGTGATAAAATTTGATTCATAGTTTGAAATTTGAATTATGTTCCACTGTCAGCAATTAATTCCGTAGAAGCCAAGAAGGTCCGACAACATGAATACCAGATGTGAGGGACACCTTAGAAAATCATACAATAAATTGAAGATAACTTTAAAGTTTTATTAAGGTATCCAGAAATAGTGAGTTTGGCATGCATCAACATCGATAAGGACCATTACATTGATTCAAACAGAATCTCTACGTACATATCAATTAGTGCACGTCACATAAATAGCACTTCCCTGCAATTCATCCTCCTCCTTTGAATGTAAATGTCAATAAAATCTCCACCACCAATTTCACCTTGCCAAGGGAAAGTCATTAATTCTTAATTTGCAACAAATTGGTATCTAGAGTCAACATAGCTCTCAACGTCCCAGAGGAAAGAACCAAATGTCACAGCCTCCAAAACGAGTCTCCTCAGACCACCGAAGCTGACCTTGATGAGTTCATCTTTAGAAGAATCGATAGTTCCTTCAGGAGTTATAACAATCTCTGGTCGACCGAATAATGCTTCTGTGTGTTTCTCAATGATGCTAACCGCCTCTTTAGATCTGATCGTTGCACATCTCTGAATTGTCTCCCCATCAAATGACATCACATAGGATCGCAATCTGGATGGCTTTATCCCGTGGCCAAAACCTCCGGGACTAATGCCACCAGCAGACCACGATGACACTTCTGGGTGGGATTGATTGGTCTTAAAAGAGTCACCACTTCTTCCACCACTAGGTCTCATCTCCTCTCCTACATCTTGTTGAATACTGCTTTCTTCATTGTCAATCCCCTGGGGAAGCATTTTTATTTTCATTTCCAACTGAAATCTCTGGTCGACTCGCTTGAGGAAATATCCATACATAACAGACGCTGCATAAACCTGGCCAACCCTAAGTTTGCTTATTTGTGCAACCGAGTTAGAATCACCAAGTCGATTTCCCAGAATAAGAGCGAGATGGTTCTGGATCATCTCATAGGCTTCGGGTGAATGGACCCCCATAAGCTTCTCTTCTTGGTTGGGCCATGTATCAACCCGGCCAAAATCATCTGAGGACTGCCGAGTTATAACAGGAATTAGAGTCACATTAGCATCCATGAATTTCTGCACCACCAAGGCATACAAAATTTCTTCCAAGGCCTTCCTCCTTTCATTGGCTTTCACCTCAGCAATTCTCCTAACGATTAGAAAGGGCCCATCAAATAATTAGTTTTTACTCTATGAAAGCATAATACATTTTTCCTTTCAGATTTGATAAGTAATCTACAAAATCAACATTTTGGGCAGTAAAGGAAACTAAAAAAATTCACATATTCGTTGTGTTTTATTAGTTTGGTCATGCACATTAAAGCTCGAAAGAATGATTAAACAAAGTACAAGACCATACCCTGGAAGTGTGGCCAAGCACGTGCTGTTTGAAGAGCATGTTTGGCCAAGATTAAAAGTTACTTTTAACTTTTAAGTAACTACTTTAGACAAACATGATTGAACTTTTAAGAAGTTAATTTGAGATTGTTAATTCAAAAAACTTATTTTTTTAAAATTAAATAACTGATAAAACAGTCAACTAACTACTAACCTGTATAAAACTAAGTCAGTGCCAGATGCAGATGGCAAATCCTTTTTTTCCTCTGCTTCACGATCAGATTGAAGCTGTTCAAGCTGCTGTTCTACTGCAGCAGGGACAAGATGTGGGTGGCTTATTAAAATTCCAGAGAGAAATTTTCCAATTGGAGACTCCAGCTGAAGTGGAGCAATAGGAGCATCTGAACCCTCGGATTCAAAAGATTGCAATGAAGCTCGGATAGAATAGCACTTCTTGCTTCCATGACCCACTCTTCTTTTGCTTAAATTCCCGTGAAATGTATACATGTATTGCTGCCATCCACCGTTTAAATCAAGATCAGTGGAACTATAGTTCTATAGATTGGAGCCACATAAATCCCAAACTGAGAGTAAATTAATATATAAAACAATACAATGAAAATACTGGTATACCATCTAACTACAAAATATACAAGAAGATAATTTAAAAGGTTAAGCTCACCAGTGTAAAGAGGTGACATCAATTGAAGTTAAAAATTGGTAATTGTACAAGGACTATTGAAAGGGATCTTTACTAGCTGCTGAGGAACGTGACGAATGTCAAACCAGAATATTTGAAATTTTTATGAAATTAAGATTTGACTTGTACAAGTGAGTCAGAACCTAAATACTCATAAGTGATTCATTAACATATTAAGCAGCCACAAGTAACGAGCGTGAAAAACCTGGATAAAAACATATACCATTTACTTCTTGTACGAGAATATAAAAACCAAATAAACAAAGAAGATTCCCCTCGTATATCCTATACACCTTAAATTCATTCCATGGTTAAGACTTTAGTTGCATTTGACCAATTTCCTTCCAACAATATTTTATTATTTCTTTCTTGGACAAGCATAATATGATTTTCTCCTTCCTTTTCAATCAACAAAACCCAGGTTCCAATTAAGATTCAAGCTTCTCAACAAATATCTGTTTGAAATCAACCAAAACTATTTATCTATGGCCATCTCAAGACAGAAACTTAACCCTATTTGAGCCAAATTATTGTTTATTGGGCTACACACAAAAGATAGAAAATTTAAATTTAAATATTGATGTGATGGACATCAGTCACATTTTTTCATGAGATATTAAGGTGGTTCAAACGGGCCTTTAAAAAAAAATTTGAAAGTAAACTAGATTTTAAACGACAAAATAATAAGCCAACCAAAATTAGCTCAACTTGAAATTTAAATTCGTCCCTGATTCAATCACATATATTGCTTTGGTTTGTAAACAAAAATACTGAAAAAATCACCTGATTCCAAGCGGGTGAGGCCAGAGAATTGGATCCCAACCGGGAGGAATAGGATCGTGTAGGCCAGAATCGGAGAGCCCGATTAGGAGGCAAAGAAGAAATGCTGCTGAAAGAAGACAACAAAGCGGTCGCCGTTTCCATCTTCAATCAACGCCACCACCGACCACTGCATCAATCAAATTAAACACAAAAAAAAAAATCAAAAAACCACTTTAAATAATATAAATTGAATAAGGATTTCTAATATTGAACACCTTACGAAGACAAATTCAACAAAGAAAAAGAGTGAGTTTGTGGAATTATTGATTATTTTTACTATAATCAACTCGCTTTGATTATGGGACGATCTACAATGGTCAATCGAAATGTGAAGTACGTGTTTGTATATTTATATGGGAAATTTGCAAATTTACCCCAATCTTTGCAATCTTTCAATAATATACCCTCAAGTTTTTTTTAGCACCAGACATCCCAACCTTTCACGTCTCCATTCTCAACCACGGACACGCAGTATTTCACTGAATTATTATTCTTCTTGAAAATATCATAGCAGTACAAGGTTAGCTTGGTAATTGTGGTGCCTAATCAATATAATTTTGTAGAAATGTACAAATGGGGCCGCGTCTTGTCTCAGAATCTCTGGGTGGGCCCAAGTGGAATTGTGGTGGCCTGGTGGGCTTGAAATACTCCAGAAGTCTCTTCTAAGCATGGGTGTCCTATTTTTTACCGATCTCTAATTTGTGGTTGATTTATAAACAAGTGATGATGTTTTTTTGACCTCACATCAATTTCTAAAATTTTTTGGAATTCTTTACGTACAAGTAGCATTATTCAATTTCAATTAGAAAAATATTAAATGTACACGGGGGTTGTACACTCCCCTCACAAAGGGGGCCCACAAGTTTCAAATAATCGTGGGCCCCCCCTCTTGTGAGGGCGGCGTGTCAACTCCAAGGATGGATCTAGGATTATGGTTTAGGGGGGCGGACAGAATTACGTAAAAAATAATTTTAAATTAGACAATAAAGATAATATTCAAAATATAATATTTTTTTTACAATTGTTCCTTACAGCTTCTCATATTTTGAAAACGCCATATAATAGTCTCGTTACTAATTTCATTAAATGCATCTTTTTTCAACATACACAACTGTTATGAACTTGTTTGCCAAGCTTAAAAAAGTTCACTTAATTCAGCTTAAAAGAGTTCACCATTTACATACCATCTGTTAGCTTGACCAATACGTCGCAATGAAATAAAGATGGCTTATTAGCAAAAAACGTCCCTACGTTTGACAGTTAGTGTGCAAAACGTCCCAACGTTTCATTTTTTTGCATTTTCGCCCCTATTTCAACGTTTTAGTGTGAAAAACATCCCTTTCACTATTTTTCAGTGTATAATGACCAAAATACCCTGATTTTAAATAAAACAAATAAAATAAAAATAAAAATAAAAAATAAATTGTAATTATATTCCCAAACTTTTTAAAAAGTGCAAGT
>CAIGRF010218902.1:0-16092 GCA_903798235.1 Fraxinus ornus
CACAACAAATTGGAAGTTGAATAATTGGGCCGGATTGTGGTTTAATTAAAAGTTTAATTTATTTGTAATTTTGTTTCTAGGTTTTGGGGCATAAATTTTGTTTTAGCTATTATTGCTTTTATTTATTGGTTTAATTAAATTGTGGATGAATGTCATTAAATAATATGTCATTTAGATCACATATACACCGCTCTAAGTACTATATTGTCATGCATGTAGATAATATTTATTTTTCTTTTCTAAATTAGTTAGATAAGAAAATGGATAAATATTATAATTAACGATAAATTGGTTTTGATATTGTTAATTGGAAAAACCCAAGTAGTATAAAAATAGTAAGTGGGTGAGGGTAAATAAATTTATTTTAACCCAGAGCCTCCCCTATTGGCCCATTAGTAAGAATTGTGTATACCATATGCTAATAACTTTATTTTATTGGCTTCCCAAAATGAGGGCTGGATTGTTTCGATTACTTTATTGGGCCCAATTAGTTGATGGATTCTTAGTGTAGATTACTTGTGATTGCCCTATAGGTAACGTAATTAATTTTGTGTTTGAAAAATCATCAATATAGGGGTTGTACACTTAAATCAAAAATCATGAGGACTTCCTATAGAATATCCCGATGATACTACATTCAATAATTAATATTGCTTGAGATGCTAGAATATATTAAATTTAGTGGGAGGGTCCCAGCCTAATCGTAAATCACATTATCTTCTCCTATAGAAAGATATGTTTAAGATTTTGAGGTTTTATGTTAACATCATATTAAAGTAGTATTGGGTCTATTTGTGCATTTTCATGCATCATATATGAAGAATATTTATAACATGTAAACTCAATTTTAATACTATTATCTTATTTCAGAAAAATGTCGAACCATACACCGCCATCCATCCTAAGCAAGAACCAACTAGTAGGAAATAATTACATTGATTGGAAATGTAACTTAATGATTGTTCTCACTGCTGAGAAGCATAAGTATGTGCTGATTGAACCATGTCCTAACGAACCGACTGCGGAGTCTATTGCCGAACAAAAGGCTTCATATCATAAATGGGTTCAATCTGATGAGATGGTCCGTTGCTACATTACGGCTTCCATGTCGAATGTGTTGCAGCAAAAACATCATAACATGGACACTGCAACTCAAATTGTGGAAAGTTTTCAGGAAATGTTTGGCCACGAAGGTCATCAAGCTCGATGGGCTGCCATTAGGTCTATTATGAACATGCGCATAAAACCAGGGACGTCCGTGAAAGATCATATGCTTGCATTGATCGCTCAGTTCAACGTGGTTAAGGTTTTACGTGCTGAAATCAAATCGGAGACGCAGGTTGACATGACTTTAGAGACTCTCCCAGAGATTTTCTCACAGTTCAAGGTTAGTTTTAACATGAATAAGCTTAATATGCCACTAACTGAGCTGATGAAGGAGCTCCAAAATGCAGAGGCTGTTCTAAAGACTAAGCATGGTGAAGCCCATGTTTTTTCTTCTGATCGACCATCCTCTTCCAAGCCGAAAGACAAATGAGGTAATAAGTAGAAGAAGTCAAATAAGAAGGGCATACAGCTACAAGCTAAAAAAGTAAAGACGAATGAAAAATCCAAGGAAAAATGCTTTCATTGTAGACAGAAGGGTCACCGAAAGAGAAACTGTCCGGAATACCTAGTTCACAAGAAGCCAGGTAATGGAATGTTATCTTACATTAAGTCATGTTTAGTGGTTGATTCTACAGATACCTGGATAGTTGATTCTGGAGCTACTAATCATATTTGCAATTCTTTGCAGGGGTTCCAGGTAACCAAGGAGCCCATTTAAGGAGAGTTCACTCTTAGATGCTGTAGTGGAAAACTGGTGTTTGCTAAAGTCGTAGGACCTATTTTTCTTATTTTTCAGCACAATAAACATTTGCATTTAGAAAATTGTTATTTTGTTCCAGACACTAAACGGAATTTACTTTCCGTGGCTTGTTTATTTGAGTATTGATATTCAGTTATTTTTGCGCGGTTTGCACTAGATATTAAATTGAATAAATCTCTTATTTGTCACGGACAATTAGTTAACAATTTGTATGTTTTAAATTGTGTTGTTGGCTCTATAAATAATGTCAATACTTCTAACAAACGCCTGAGATTGTATCCCACTAATGAGACCTTTTTTGTGGCACCTTAGATTTGGTCATATTAACCTTAATAGAATCCAAAGACTGGTAAAAGATTGTCCTTTAAGTGAACTAAAGGTGGAATGTCTTTCGGTATGTGAATCTTATTTAGAAGGCAAAATGACCAAGACACCCTTTACCTCAAAAGGGCATAGGACCAAATAAGTTTTGGAATTAGTGCATTTTGATGTATGTGGGCCAATTAGTGTCCAAGTTAGATGTGGGTATGAGTACTTCATCACTTTAACTGATGATTACTCTATATATAGCTATGTATATTTAATGGCTCACAAATCTGAAGCCTTTGAAAAGTTCAAGGAGTTCATGACTGAAGTAGAAAAGCAATTAAGTAAGACCATTAAAACACTCCGATCAGATCGAGGTGGGGAGTATATATCCCATGACTTTAAAGCATACATATCAAAGAATGGGATTCTATCCAAACTAAGTGCACCAGGTACATCCCAACAAAATGGTGTCTCAGAAAGAAGAAATAGGACATTGTTGAACATGGTCAAATCTATGCTAGGCTTCTCAACTCTCACCACATCTTTTTGGGGATATACTCTACAAACTGCAATATACTTATTGAATATGGTTCCATCTAAGTCTATTCCTAAAACACCCCTGGAATTGTGGAATAGGCGTAAGCTTAATCTAAGACATATTCGGATATGGGGATGTCCAGCACACTTGCTAAAGGAGAAGACAGATAAGATAGNTTTTGGGGATATGCTCTACAAACTGCAATATACTTATTGAATATGGTTCCATCTAAGTCTATTCCTAAAACACCCCTGGAATTGTGGAATAGGCGTAAGCTTAATCTAAGACATATTCGGATATGGGGATGTCCAGCACACTTGCTAAAGGAGAAGACAGATAAGATAGAACCAAGATCGAAAATATGTATATTTGTAGGGTGTCCTAAAAGAATAAGAGGATATTACTTATATAGTTCTCAGGACAAGAAGGTATTTATAAGTACAAATGCAACGTTCTTAGAGGACAAGTAGATAGAAGAACGTGAATTCAAGAACAAGATTCTTTTGGATGAAATAAGAGGAAACATTTCAAGCTCGTCTAGTAGGACATCTACACTGAACCTGTTTAAGAAGAATTCATGCCTACATCACCGATAGTCTCTAGGCACAGAGGGAGATAAGTGGAGATCTCACCTCCCATACTCGCTGAAATGCCAAGACACGTAGTGATAGAGGGTAAAGTCCCAACTATTTCATCACCACATGATAATGATGCAGGAGAAGAAGTCATAGGACAGTTAAAAGTTCCAATCAACCAAGAACCTCCACAGCTTCGACGTAGTGGGGGATTGGTTACCATCTGATACTTACTCTATGGAGAGTCTTTCGAGGCAGTCTCTACTGGGCAAGAAGAGGATCCCATCTCGTTCAAAGAAGCTATGGAGGATACATACGCTGACCAAAGGAGGAGTACTATGGATTCAGAAATGAAATCCATGTACACTAACTCAGTCTAGTATAGGTGCAAATGGGTCTACAAGAGGAAAAAGGGAGTAGACGAACAGGTGGAGACCTTTAAAGCTAGACGGTTGCTAAAGGTTTTACCCAATGAGAAGGCATTGATTATGAAGAAACCTTTTCGCCTATGGCCATGCTTAAGTCTATAAGAATCCTCTTATCCATTGTAGCTCATTTTGATTATGAGGTGTGGCAAATAGATGTCAAGACTACATTCCTTAATGGAAATCTTGACAAAAGAATATAGATGATGCAACCAAAAGGTTTTATCCAAAAGGATCAAGAGCATAAAGTATACAAACTGAAGAAGTCTATTTATGGACTAAAGCAGGAGTCTAGGTCTTGGACCATCAGGTTTGATCAAACAATTAAGACTTGTGGTTTTGATTAGAACCTTGATGAGCTTTGTGTCTATGCGTATTAAAGACAACAATGTCATTTTTCTCATATTGTATGTTGATGACATTTTACTCATTGGGAATGATATTGGAGCATTGACATTAGTCAAAAACTGGTTGGTACAACAGTTTGATATGAAGGACTTGGGAGATACCAATTATGTTCTAAGTATCCAAATCCTTCAGGATAGGAAGAACAAGAAGATTACTCTTTCCCAAGCTTCATACATAGACAAAATACTGGTCAAGTTTTCTATGCAAAATTCCAAGAAAGGTCAAATGCCTTTCAGACATGGAAATTAATTGTCACGGGAGCATTGCTATAAAACTCCTAGGGCAATGGGATACATGAAACAGGTTCCTTATGCCTCAGCTGTAGGAAGTCTCATGTATGTGATGTTATGTACACGACCTGATACTTGTTATGATGTTGGAATAGTCAGTAGATATCACTCAAATCTGGGACCTGAGCACTGGACCGTTGTTAAGCATATACTCAAGTAACTTCGTAGAACAAGAGATTTTGGTTTATTCAGCTCCGAATTTGGTTACTACGGGTTATACCGATTCTGATTTTCAAGCTGATAGGGACTCTCGCAAGTCCACATTAGGATCAGTGTTCACATTAGGTGGCGATGATGTTATATGGAGGAGTGTCAAGTAATCTTGTATTGCTGACTCCACTATGGTGGCAAGTATGTCGCAGCTTGTGAAGCGGCCAAGAAAGCCGTATGGCTAAGGAAGCTTTTTGCTAGACCTTGAGGTGGTTCCTTCAGCATTGCATCCCATTATTTTGTCTTATGGTAACAACGGAGTAGTGGCAAATGCAAAAGAACCAAGAAGCCATCAACATGGAAAACACATTGAACGAAAATATCACCTAGTTAGTGAAATCGTTCAATGAGGAGATGTGATAGTGTGCAAGATAGCATCTGCGGAAAATCTTGTTGATCCCTTTACCAAGAGTTTGCCTACTAGGAGCTTTGAGGGACATACTGAAAGTGTGGGTTTACTTAACACGTCTCATTTACTCTAGGGCTAGTGGGAGAATTGTTAGTTTAATTTTAGCCCTTCAAGTAAATTTATTTGTACTCGTGACATTTTGAAATAAAGATAATACTTTATTTATTTATTTTTTCAATAAACTTTTTGTAATAAGCCCATGTATGGTATCCATTCTATTTCTCTTTCTTCATTTCAACTACACATTAATCTTCAAATAAAATAATATTACACACAAATTCAAAACTTTTCATCACTTTTACACCACATATTCTCCCATCAATCACTATTCCAAAATTTCTATTCCCATTAAAATGGGTGTCAAACACTACCTAAATTGAGCTTGCATTTTGTTCATGGATCGACTTGATATTATAAATCGAGTGTGTAAGTTGTTAAACATGGAAAGTGATTTATAATTCAATCTAAAGTTTATTGTCCACAATAGGTAAATAAAGATGAACTCTTTATTTTGATAAGATTGTCACAGTTTTATTTAAATTTGATCTTGACTTTAACAATAAAATTGATTATACATTTTTGGAATGTAATGGACTGGACCACGTGAAATTAATTTATGGAATTGACCACTTGAATTTAATTTCACTTGACTATTGCACGTAGTACCTTAATCCTAAGCGAATAATGAACTTTGATTACTAACTTGAAGTTCTTTGAGGTATCAATGAGTGAGATTAAGTTGCTAATCTATATCACGATGCCTTGGGAATTAAAGTGAAATAATTGGAGAACATATATTCGCGATATGAAATCTGTAACCTATTTAATAGGCACGATCATGACCTCAAGATATTTCTGATATTTCTAATGAACAGTTAAATCTGAGCTCAGTAATTCAACATGATTGTTGAATTAATATTGTGATGTGATCACGTGAAACTGTTAAATAGAAAATGGGATTGAGAATATAATGTATATTTGGAAAAGGAGCATTTTGGTCATTTTACCCGATTCCAAATATTCAACGTGATTAACAGGGGTAATATGTAAGAGCAATTTGTCAGAGGATATAATTATTGTAACTTCAGTAATTTCAATTGCAATCACATTCTTTTAGTGGAATAGATAGTGATTAATAAATTATTAAGACCGATCAAGAACTTATCGGGTCAAGATTAATTTATTGGAGCTTGACTTAATTGGGTCCGTTTGGTCCTTTCAGTGGCTTCAAAATAAGAACTGGAATAAATTATAAGAGTTATGATTTATTTATTAATTGTAGAAATATAAATTAATTAAATCGGAATGTGTCTTGCATGTGCCAAACATGTGCTATTAAGATATGGATGTTATGATTTGGATAAGGACAGAAATAGATTCCTTTTTTACAAGGACTTATCATCCAATCAAAGAGAGAGTCCTAGTGGGATTGGAAGTCTTGTGAATCAAATCCATTATAGAGACACGTACCTTTTGTGGGTTTATAATATATGCAAAATTTTATTTTTGGGCCAACACACAAAAGAAAATATCTCTACAGTTTTTTTTTTTTATTTTGTTGGTTCTTGAAGAAACAAGGAGGCTTGAAGGTGGAATCAAGGAGATCAAAGATCAAGGAATTTTTTTTGTAAAGTACGCTACAAGGGTAATTCCTAAAACGCCTACGTGTTATTTTTATTCCAAATTATTTCATTCTTGTTGATACACAATAAGATCCTTCATATTTTCCAACAGTTACAACGCTTGCTATTGGCTATATTTTCATATTATCGCTAGTTATTTTCTACCGTGGAATTGTTGTCTTCATTCGAGGAGAGCCTTTGACCATCGGGAGATTCTGTGGCATTGCTTCCATTGCAGAAACTTTTCCATCCCTGTTCAGGAAGTTTTGTCGCAGCCATGAGACATTTAATGACTATGATTAAGGTTGCTTTCCTTGTGGTCATTGAACTTCGGGTTTTCCCCTTGATGTGCGATTGGTGGCTGGATGTTTGTACCATAAGAATGTTTGGAAAGTCAATGTCGCAAAGAGTTGAGTTCTTTTTACTCTTCCCACTGGCAAGCTCTTTGGTTCATTGGATTGTGGGAATTGTTTACATGCTGCAAATAAGTGTTTTTGTCAGCCTCCTTCAAGGGTGTTCACTCTTCCAAACTAGTTATTGAATTGTTTATATTTTCTAGTAACTAAGCTTATATGTTATCTACCGCTAAATTCATATGTATTTGTTGGATTTAATGGCTGCCTTCTAATCTCTGAAATTGATATAAAATCTCAGGCAACGCACCAGCAAAGAATGCAGCAGATACAAAAAATGGCAGAACAGATGTGGAAGAACAGCAGATCAGATGCAAGGAAATAAACCAGCAAGAATAAACACAGAGAATGAATTTTAAACAGGAAGAAATCCTCTTCCTCAAGCTTCTTTATTAACCAAGAAGACTTTACATTCAATTACATGAATCAATCACCATCTCAGGTGATTCTTCTTAGACACAGTTCAATGTCAAAACTACAATAGGAAGGCTTCACAGATTGAATTTCCAGAAAATCGTTTTTCTTCATAATCCCACTCCCTATCTACATTTGTGTCTACAGAAATTACAGTTTCTTTCACTCTCTCAAGCTCAATATTCAGAGCTTCAGGTTCTCTACCGAATTCTCTCAGTCCAGAGCTTCTTCTTTACCAGCTCTTCTCCTTTTCCCAGAGCTTCCTTTCTTGAGCTCTCTCTTCACTGTATTTTCGAGCTCTCTTTTCATTCCTGAGAGCTGGCTTCATAACACCACCTATGGCTCTTATTTATAGACCTACAGGAGGCTCCATTTCGGTTACAAATCAAGGCTCCAGTTGGTTATGGATTCCAACCGTAAATGGCAGTTGGAACAAGTTGGTTAAAGGCTCCACTCTGTTGGAATCTTTTTGTAGCAACTGAGGAATCTTCAAGAATCACTTCTTTACAGTATTTTTCCAGGTTTTACATAGCGGAGTTATATACTTTATTTGAGATCCAGCTGATCCTCATTATGATCCGTTCCATGATTTGATTAATGGTCCTCTGCATAGGCATGCCCGTAGAGTTTTGTTGTCTGTTGCTGTTTATGGGAGTTGAACAATGCTGGTCTGCCAGGGAGGGTTTGACACCCTCCCTGACAGCCCCCTCACAATAGGGGGGGTGGGGGGAATTTTTTTTTCTTTTTCAATTCATATGGGTCCCGCGTGGATCCCACCAATATGTGAGAGGATGTCAACAAAGGTATCAAATTCTTTCTGGCAAAATGGTTTAATCCATGGGAGTTTGATAGTGATGCTAGTATTTTTTTTCTGGTTAAACTTGCTAAGCAAATGGCTCCTTCCATTTTTCCACTAGATATATTGTAAGATTGCATTTCACGTTTTAATATTTAAATAGTATTGTCTCTTGAATACCTTACTGACTGACAAGCACTTGTTATTTTGTGTGTTTCTGACCCATTTACCGAAATTCCTGCTGACATGCTTCTCTTTCAAATATGTGTTCCATTTGCTCTTGAGCATTTTCAGATGCGGCTCCTACGATATTGGTTTATTGCCGTTGGTTAGGCATTTGGTTTAACAGATATTTTACTCCCAAAGCCAGAGGGCAATCGTGGCCTTGGAGATAGAAATTGAGTTCCTGGGAGACAGGATAGGGAACATGCATGGTTGGGTGGGGCTGAACGAGCCCCTGCAGGAGTTGCCTCAGATCCTGTAAACCGAGACAGAAATGCTGGATCAAATGCCAGCTTTGTCAAAAAAAATGATGAACTATAAACTTTTCACTGTGTAAATCTGCCCGAGAAAGATTCCTTGTTCTTGGTTTTTGCTTTTTTGATTCATTCATTTGTCTAATTTATCCCCGTTGTTGTGTTAATCTACTTCATGCTTTTCAGTTTTCTGATAGAAAGCTGGAGCATTGAGTTGGCATAATTTCCACTTCCTTAAACTCGCATGTCTCTTCGCTGCAGTCCCTTTTTCAAAGCACTTCTTTGTTCTACTATTTTGGGTCATAAAATCATTTACTTTACACTTTTGCCTTCTTCCATTTTCTATAAAGAAAACCTTGATCAGTTAGTATGATAAGGCTCAGACCTGTCTGTTCTTCCTCTGATTTGAAGGCTTGGTTATATTATTTAACAAGATTCACCTCCTACATTTTTGCCCACCAATCTTGTGTGTGAATCCTAATGCTCTGTGTCTGGAGCATTACAGATTTGTGTGCAATTGTGTGAGTAGATATGTTATCATAGCATGATGAATAATGAAGCATGTACACCAATTTTTCCTTTTCTCCTATTACCTGGTCATGATGCTGCATCTCTCTGTTTTGTGTGATTTTATTGTTCCCGAGTGAATTGGTAATGTAAGAACTTCTCCACGTTCTCTACAGTTGCATTTCTGATTTTGTTCTCTTTTATAATTGACTTTCTTGGAAACTTTCTTCGTGCAAACTATGGTAGGGTCTCAGATTTTTTTTTCAAGGACTTTTTATTAGCCTCTTCTTTTCTACGAGTATTTGGTGTCCTCTGATTCATTCATTAGAAGGTGGAGCTTTGAGCTTCGCATCGTGCTGCCGTTCTACTTTTATTCAACAAGTTGATAGTTAGACGTGTTACAACTGGACAAGCAGTCTTCAACTCCCTTCGATAATTTGCTCATCCGATAGAAATGAAAATCAAAATATTCCAAAACCTTATTTAATGTTCAAAGAAATGAAACATCAACAGAAAATGTCACGAGTTCCCAAGTCATCAAGCGTTGTAGAGTATAACAAACCATAACATAAACTTGCATCGAAATTTGAGCACAACCCACAGCATAAAATTCAACCTCCGTTTCACATAAAATCATTAATTCAATGCCAAAGCAGCCAACTGTTCAGCCGGGCTGCTGGCCTGCTGCTGAGACACATTCCTCAGAACCTCCATAGCCTCTGAAACCTTAGCTTTTAGAGCATCTGGTGATTCCACCAAGTGTAAAACTTCCGTCTGGTCCATTTCCAGCAGCATGCCCGTCACCTTAGCTGCTGTGTCAGGCTCTAGCTGTTCGACCAGTGGGTACAGAATTTCGCCCAACATCTGCAGACAAAACATGCAACTCCACATTCAAATTACTATTAATGATACACATACAAGACGTGTTAAATTTTACCAAATAATGAATAAGAATTATTCAGTCAATATCTAAAAGGTCCCCCGACTTAAAAGGATGAACATTTACATCCATATCAAGCGAACATTATTGTCAAATAAACCACTCGTAGCTGGAAAAAAATTGAAGTTTTGAGGGCCCACTTGTACACGTTACGATTTTCTCTCTGTCACATCTTAGAATAAGTTTCTTCAAAGAACTTTAGCAACAAGTATCATATTTGGATGAACGATCACAGGAAAAAGGTTCTGCATTTCTTTGAGAAATGTAAATATAGGCAAAACATAAATATTTCGCAGAATATGGCCTTAGATATTTAACAGAAAATGCATAAGACAGCTGCATATGCATAAGAATTTAAAAAAAAAAAAAGAGAGAGAGAGAGAGAGAGAGAGAATGGCTAGATGAACACAATCAACAAATAAATTGTAATCTCCTTCACCACAATGAGAGCTTAGAAGCATTGATAAAAAGTGTTCTAAAAAGCATAAAACGTAGCCAGACGTAGAGGTGAATCTTCAAGCTTTACGAGCTTAAGCGAACCTAAGCCTCCTAGAAAAGCGTTTTCTTATTTTTAATATTATTTTAAATTTTTAATCAAAAATTCTAAAAATCATTTAAGAATTAAAATAATACATACCAAACATCCAAAATTGTAAAATACTATATTTATTTAATAATTCCTATAATTAGTCAATTATACAATTTTTGAATTTTTGAAATGCAAAACTTAAAACTATTTTTCATTATTTCAATTTTCAACTAGACAGGTAGGAACTTTATACATTCATAGTTTTCAGCAAAACCACGAGTCTCAAAATCATAATTACATAATGTAGATAACACCGTAACTTAAATCTTATTTAACTCTTTATTGGATGAAGTCTTTTTTTTTGTACATATAAAGTCTTTTAAAAACTAGAAACTAAAATCAAATAAATGGTTTTTAAAAAAATTAATAAACTAAGTCAAATAAAAGAACTTTAAAAAAAATTAATAAATAATGCCTAGGGAAGACGAAAAAGTGGAAGGAAAAAATCCAGCTATTTAGGAATTGGGAAAAAAAAGGCCTAAACGCGAAGCAAGGCATTTTGCCACAACTTCGAGCCTAGATGAGCTTTTTAGAACACCGTTGATAAATATTTCTCGCAGATTATATCTTAACTGAGATAGAAAATTTGAAACTACAGCTGGAATGACGATAAATTCTATCTTTGGAATGAAATATAACAGTAATACTATGGCAACTGCAGGACTATATCATTGTACAGATATAACTTGACGTGCAATAGTATCCAAACCAGGTTGAAAATCCACCCCTGTAAAAAGAACTAATCAATCAAGGACGTGGAAGAAAATGCTTACAGTCCGCTGTTCCGTGGGTGACGCATTTGCAAGAGCAGATGCCAAAGCTCCAATTGGCTGAGGCATTCTCACATTACGCAATGGCATATTACCCATTTCATATGGGACAGAAAGCATGCCCCCAGGAAAACCTTGCATGGAAACATCTGGCATTCCATGCCCAGGAGGATAACGGTAGGCACGTCCCCTTGGAAGCATCTGAACCATAGAAATGATATAACATTCAAGAAATGTTTTGAAGGAAAAAAGCACAAGTTAACGCGTCAAAAACCTGTTGCTGCATTACTGGAACTGGCTGCGGGTTCTGCTGCATCGGAACAGTATTGGAACGTCTGCCACCAGGACGTGGACCTTGCTGCCCTTGCTGCACCAGAGGCACAAAGACATTTGGCATAAGAGGTCCAGCAGACCTCATACCAGGAACAAGTTGCTGTTGATACCCAAATCCAGGCTGTAAAATCAGGCAAAAGATTTGTTGTCAATATCTTCAAGTCACGAATATTGTCTAGAAAACAACAATATTAAGATATAATTACTTGTGGAGGAATTATGGTAGGTCGAGGTTGCCCATAGAATATCTGTTGCCCTAGACCAGGACCACCTGGGGCATACATTGGCATCCGAGGAGTGACTGTAGGCGCCATAGTAATTGGGCGTACTGGAGAAAATTGAGCCTACATAAAATGTTTTGCAAAAATAACTTATTCACGTAATTATTCACAATGTATTATACCACAAACTGATACATACAGCTCAACATAGAAGAAATGCATTAAATTCACACGCCATTAAAGCATTGAAGAAGAGGAAAGGTTTTCTTTCAACATGGAGAATGAAGAAAGCAACAGCACTAGAGTTCAATTATATGTTGCCTATAGCAACAAGGCAATATTTAGCCCTTCATTATTTTTTTATTTTTATTTTTCAATTTTCTCATCACTGGCTTCTAGAGTAATAGATTGAAGTGAAAGGAGCCTAGGAAATACCTGTAACTGTGCTCTTCTATCTTCTTTCCTTTGAGCAAGGGCAACATAGAGAGGTTTGCTAACAATAATCTTGCCATTCATTTCTAAGAGCTAAAATAACAAATAAATAATTGTTAACTTTTTCTTTGAAGGATATGACAGGGTAAAGATGTTTTAATGAGGAGATTACCCCCCAAAAAAACTTACAGCTCTGGAAGCCTCTTCAGGCGATGAGAATGCAACAAAACCAGATCCTCGGCTTACTCCTTTCGAATCTCGCATCACCTGTACAAAGTATTAGTACAACCTTCATAAACTGCAGCTGATTATCACGATTAAATTGTCAAGAGTGACATTCCCAACAAGAAGCAGAAACATCGACCAACCTTGCATGATGTTATCGAACCAAATGGAGAAAACACTTCCTTAAGCTCATCATCCACAATGCTATCATCCAGATTTTTGATATACAGGTTGGACCCTTGTGATTTGTCAACTGCTTCCTTCACGCTCTGCTCAAATTGGAGTTTTAATTCTAGCTCCCTCTCAGATTTCTTTTGGGCCCTTCCAACATACCATTCCTTGTTATCAAATTTCTTACCATTAAGCAACTGAACAGATCTAGCAGCATCCTCTGCATTCTCAAAGTTAACAAATCCAAAACATTTCGATTTTCCATCTTCATTTCTCATCACCACAATACTGGTGAGTAATCCAAATTCACCAAATATCTTACTCAGATCTTCTTCAGTTGTTTCTTCAGACACATTCTTCACGAACACATTCGTAAATTTTGTCTTCTCTACTGACATCTCTCTTTCTTGCTTTCGAACAAAAGGTCCTACATAAACTTGTTTCCCATTCAATAGCATACCGTTTAGCTTCTCAATAGCCTTTTGGGAAGCTTCCTCACTAGTGAATTGCACAAAACCATACCCCTTCGATTGACCAGAAGCATCTGTCGCTACTTTGCATGACAAAACATTCCCAAATGAAGAAAATGTCTCGTGTAGTGCTTTATGATCGATTTCCTTGTCCAAATTCTACCAAGAGAAAATATACGGTAACCTGGTAAGAGAAACGGGAAAAGACATGCAGGAATCAACAGAAAAAAAAGTATGTATCAGTACCTTAATAAATATGTTCCCAGCACCGCTTCTGCGCACACTAGGGTCTCGATGAGAATACATTATCCTAATAGGTTTTCCATTGAGAGGAGTGAAGTTCAGCTCCTCCAAGGCTCTCTCCGCTATGTCATACATGAAGAAAGGGCATTAGACGTGGCCAGAGAAAAGAAATTAAAAGCTACAACTCCGTAAACAAGTTAGAGAAGTATTATTATTGACAATTATGACAACTCTCACCCAACTAAAATATGCTTCTGGGGTGCAAAAAATCCGGACAAAAAAAGGGAATGGGAAATGAACTTTATAAAATTATCTGGGTAATACAAATATATAAAGGCGTGGAACATTGCAACTTTACCAAAACCTTCTAGGTTAACAATTGCGGTCTACAAGTTTTCTCAGGTAGTATTTTTTTGGGACTATCTCGGAAATCGAAGGATATCTGACCACAGAACAAACATTGACAGGTTTACTTAAAATGTGGTCTTGAAACTCCAGCGATGCAAAAACTTAATAAGGCCCTGTTTGAGCCATTTATTTTCCTCATTAAAATGAAAAATATGACCGTTATCCATCACATCAGCATTTAAATTCAAATTTTCTATCGCCCCAATAACGACTATATTTTTCATTCTCATTTTAAAAAAAGGTGGCTCAAACGAGGGCTAAGTAAATAATTGTATGTACTGAAATTGTTATCAATAAACAAGATCACGGTAGATAGAGATAGGGAAGATTTTCATCATGTGATCTAAAACACCAGACACGCAAATAGTTTCAAGCCTATTCGAAATACCCTTAAACTGGAAACCGGGCATTCACAGCTTAAACAAACTGAGAATTGTGTATTTGTTAGTGTTAACCAATTATAGATTTGTATCATAAAACCACCATGTTATCCAAGCCTATATGCACTATCAGTATATGCACCAAGTACAAAGAGATATGCTAGATCAATTAATCAAAATTCTGGTTCTTCTTTACGTAGTGCCTTATTTCTAATCGCACTAAAATAAATTTGATATGTTCAGGAAATTCACATCTAAATGTAAACGCACATCACACAAATCATCTTCGGAAGTCCACGTCCCTGTTGCAAGTTTGTAATACAAAATAAAGCAGAGCGATTACCACTAAAATAGAAGGCTGGTAATGAAACATAAATTACGAACCATCATGAGGGTTGCCGTAGTTGACATATCCATACCCGAGAGACCACCGGCTAGTCAGGTCCCTACAAACCCTAACCGATACCACATCTCCCATCTGGGAAAACAGATCATAGAGTTGCGAATCCGTCACGTTCACATCGAGGTTACCCACGTATAGTGACGTCACAAACTGGGCGCCTCCGGCGGCCGCCGCGTTCACTGCCTGCATCTGAGGATGTATCTGAACCTGCGCCGCCATCTCAGTATATAAAACCCTAAAAAAACTTTTTTTCCTTTTTCAAAATGTTTTCTTTTTTTTTTTTTTTTTCTTTTCTTATCACTTCCCTCTCCTCTTCTTATTTTCAATCAAAAGAAAGAACATGTAAATAGAATTTAATCTGCGTGACTGCAGGTTGAAAAAAGAAATTCGGAATGTACGGGTTTTGATTTTTTTTATGAACTTTGCTAATTTTTTTCTTTTTTGAATTTTGGATAAAGAGAGGAGAGGGAAGGATTGATAGGTCGGATACCCGACGAAGGGGAGAAGATCGCCGCCGGAAGCAACGGCGATGACCGTAGATGCAGAGAAAAAAGGGGTAAAAAATTTGTGAGCTCAGACAAAAACAATGCAATATATATTCTCAGGGATTACGTGTATATTCTTCTCAAAGCCCTAGATTATCTGTACAATGAAATATACCCGTTGGATTAGGCTGAGTAGGTCCAACATTGATTTCAGAGGCGACGTGTCCTGCAGTTGGCTTTTGAAGTGGAGTTGAGACAGATATTTTGTGGATTTACATTTTCACACTTTTTTCTTTTGGATATTTTAGCCCTTGAATTTCACATTTGATGCCAAAAGAGTTTAACAACCTTTTGAATTAGCACAATTCAGACATTGTAGGGTAATTTTGCCATTATGTCTCACCTAGTTATGCTCCAGACTTTGACTCGGCGATAGATCTTAGTCTCGTATCTCGTGAAATAGTTGCTCTAAGGTGAGAAGCTTAAATATAGACGTGGACATGGTTCGAGTTAGGTTGATTTTGTACCTAATTCGAAACCGATTTGATTAATTTGGATAAATTTCAATCCAAACCGACTTGATCAGGCTTTTGAAATTGAACCGAATCGAACAAAACCAAATCAGTTTGGCTAAGTCGGTTTGCACATTGGTCCGAATTATAAAAAAAAAAAAAAAAATTACCTATTATGGGTTAAAAAAATTTGATTGCCTATATATATTTGTATTACTTGCACACTGCGTATCAACAATATATAATGTAAA
>CAIGRF010218938.1:13995-38406 GCA_903798235.1 Fraxinus ornus
GAAGTTCTCCACCTTGAGTTTGAGGGGGAGTATTGAAGATAATATCAAATCAATATTATCTTGATTTGATATTATCTTAAATTGATTTTCATATTACCTTCATCACTTTGATTTGATTTGAATCTCAAGATATTATCTTTTCTATCTTAATATAATTTTCCTATAAATAGGGATATATGTCTTGTATTCAGAATCAATAAAAGAAATAAAGATGTAGTCATTCAATAGTCTCTTGTTCTCTTTCTCTTCTCCATCTTCTTCTATATTATATTTCATTTTCTATCATGGTTTATGATCTTCTAATTTCTTGGTGAGATATTGAGAGTCTAGGTTATTAGGTGCCTCCATGATGAAGCAACTGGGGTATTTGTCTGAGCCTTTGATTGATTGAAATCTTGATGCCTTTGGTTCAAGCTTTGGGTTGAAATCCCTTGTCCCGTTTGATCCACATTATTTTTTTCAATCTCATTCTTCTACTCATTTTTTACCACACATTCTTCAATAAGTTAATACTTTCAATCACATCAATAATTTTTTCTTTTTTTTAACCATATATTCCCTATCAAATCACTTCAAAAAAATGCATTCTCTTATTTTAATATGCACCAAACACGTGTATTTTGAAATCATTTTATGTACTTGAAGGGTCCGTTTGATTGCAAAGATGGAAAATGAGTGGAAAGAAAATGAATTTTAGGAAATTGAATTGCCTAAAAATTATTTTATTGGGAATTGTGTTTGATTTGTGTAATTTTCCACCTGAAAAATGTTGAAAATTTGGTGTCTGTTTGGCTTTATTTTTCATGAAATTTTTTTATTAAAGTGATAATTTCTTTTACTATTTGGTCTAAAATTTGTTTCACTTGCAAAAAAAAAATTAAAAAATTAAAAAATTAAAAAAAGTTTTAGAAACAACTATCATATCGTATATCATTCGTTTGACTTTGTTTTGCATGAAACTTGTTAATAAAAGTGATAAATATTTTTACCGTTGTATCTAGAATTTTTTCCAATTGCTTAAAAAAAAAAAAAAAACTGGAAAAAAAAATTCCCACAAACAAAACCAAGAAATTGGTAAGCATGTGAGCCAAATGTGGAAAAAAAAAAATTACATGAAAAATAAAGTATATCAAACAAGGCAAAAATGGAAGTTGAAATTTATTTTCCATTTTTCATGAAAAATAATGACCTATCAAGTTCGTTGATTAATTATTAATAGTATCCATCAATTGAAAATCGTGTGCCACCATAACTAATGTGGTGCACGATGTCAAGGCCACTAATTCTTTATTATTGTTATTTTTGATTGCTTACTTCCTTTTGACAAAAATCATTAAAGTGGTATTTGACGAATATTATTGAAAAAAATAATGTATTTTAAATAGTGATATGATGGAAATTATGTGGTTAAAAAGTAAAGAAAAGTTATTGATGTGATGAAAAATATTATTTTATTGAAGAATGTAGAGTTGACAATGAGTTTTGAAAGAATATGGATTGTTCTTGTGGTACATTAGGGGTAATGGACACCTTGATGTACCCCCTAAGAGCATCTCCAAGAGACTCTTTATTTGTAAAGAGTATATTCTATCATTTGGAGAGCATCTATAAATTTATAGAGTTAAAATTTTGAAGTACTTCAACAAACTCTTTATATTTAACACTTATTTTACAACTCCAAAAAAATAATTATTGTTTTTCTTTATTTTTTATTTTAAATAGCTTTTTTTAAGATTATTTTATTGTTTCCCAACATTGAAAATTGAAACATTTTGAATGCATTTAATTATAGAGAGTGAGTTTGGCTCTCCAAATTTGGAGAGCTAAGAGCATCTCCAAGAGACTATCTATTTTTTAAGAGAATATTCTATCATTTAGAGAGCATCTATAAATTTAGAGAGTTAAAATTTTGAAGTACTCCAACAAGCTCTTTATATTTAACACTTAATTTTACTACTCCCAAGAAATATTTATTATTTTTCTTCATATTTTATTTTAACTAACTTTTCTTTAGATTATTTTATTATTTTCTTACATTGAAAATTGAAACTTTTTGAATGCATTTAATTATAGAGAGTGGTTTGGCTCTCCAAATTTGGAGAGTCAAACTCACTCTCTGAATTAAAATATTAATTTAAAGAATCTCTTGGAGCATTATTTTAGATGTTGACTCTTTAAAATAGAGAACATCTCATGTTTAAAGAGTCTCTTGGAGATGCTCTAACCCACTCTTTAAATTAAAATGTTAATTTAAAAAGTCTCTTGGATTATGATTTTAAATGTTAATTTTTTAAAATAAAGAGTATCTCATATTTAAAAAGTCTTTTGAAGATACTCTAATGTACATCTATCATTTTCCAAAGAATATATGTCAAACAGGGACCCACGATTAGTTATGATGGCAACCGATTTTTTAATTAAATAGATTTGGTAGTCAACTAGGCGAAGTGAACATGATAAAAATAGTAAACCCCGAGAGTCTTGATGCTAAAAATCATTAAGCTTTTATCAAATTTTCAATTGCCGATGAGATTAAAATTTTCGCATAGATTCAATTACATGTCATGGTATTGAGCACTTACTATTTTATTCGAACAAAAGACTACAAGATCGGAAAAGCTCTCACTCTGCAATTATTATGCCTAGCATTGATGAATCTTCTATTAGGTCACACACAATAATTCTTTGTTCGGTTTAAGTCATTTTAAGTTGAATAAACTGAAACCAAATATTCAATCATTCATTGAACTTTAATTCATTGGTTCAGGCAATTTTCAGTGTAAGCTAGTGAAAAACGAGCAAACCATAGCCAAACTTCATCACGTGTTTAACCATTTCGAGACACTACCGGCCATTGATTAAACTCGTGTATGACAATTAAATTATTGTTTGGTACGTCTATGTGTCGTGTGTGTGTGTGTGTATAGTACACACACATTTCTTTATTAGTTAATAATTAGGTAAGGATAGGAACCTTTAGTTTTACTTTTATTTTATTTTATTTTTTCGAGATAAGGTTGTTTAGCCTCATCTCTTCTTATTGTAAATTACTTAGCACCTTTCTGGTAGACATTAAAATTTTTGTTATTAGACGAGATATCAATACTTAAACCCGACATGTACGTATGGATTTTACTAGAAAAATGCAAGCTTTCCACTTGCACACAAGTGCTATAATGAAATTGTAAAGACTGGGAATCCAATTTAGAGTTCTGAGTATAAATTTTCTGATATTATATTGATCAATAGTTTTTAGGGATAATTGCAACAGCGATTCCAAAACTTTTTAATTTTTTGCAGACTATACCTTAACCTTTTATTTTTGCAGCTGCAGTTCCAAATCTTTCACTTTTACTGTAGTTGGAGTCAATTGAACAGCTTCCATTCAATACTTTGTACCCAAATCTCAAACAACAATACAAAAATTGGGTATGATCGAATTGAAGATCTGCAAAAGCCAACTCTACCACATAAATCATAAAGAAGATCAATTGTTGTTAACAATACGAGATTACCAATTAGATAAATGAAGTATTGGAAGGAACCTGTCCAACAGACTCTAAATGTCATTAAAGTGAAAGGTTTGGGACTGTAGCCGCCAAAATAAAAGGTTAAGGCATAGTCTGCAAAAAAATGAAAGATTTGGGACCGTTTCTGCAATTATCCCTAGTTTTTTATGAGGTCCTTCTTTGATTTTGATATTTTAATAATCACATTTTTTTTTCACTCAATTTTAACTATATTCTTAAGGGACAATACTATTTTGTGTTTCTCCATAATTTTTTTCTACTTTTTAACCAAACACTCACAAAAAAAAAAAAAAAATACATTTTAAAGAATCGCTTCTCAAAAATCTTTATCAAATAAGTGCGAAATTTAAGAAGAATAGTCTACCTTGTTCGATACTGAGCCCATGTATTTTTTAAAATATATTTTTCTTTCTTTTCTTTTTAACCACACATTTTTCTATCAAATATTATTACATGCAAATTAAATTTTTTTCTTATTTTTTTACCACACATTCTCCGTCAATCTACTATTCAAAAATGCAATCTTAGCCTTTCAATGGATCTCAAAAGAGCTATAAGTTGAAGCCTCCTAAGCAAGAGAACGGTAAAGATATACCATATAATTGATATAAGATTTAGGGTTGGATACATTTCATTCAAAATCAAAACACGGGTTGAAGTAGATCCAAATCAAAGGTTTTAGTTCGATTTTATGGTTTGGCAATTTTTAATGAGAATTTATGGCTACGTCGCTCAACCTTTTAGGAATGTGATTATGGTCCTCAACCTTTGAATATGGGGATCTGAATCCCCAACTTTTAGGTTCTCACATGACAAAAATTGTTAACTTGTATGACAAAACCGCATGCAACTTTCACGTAACTTCAGATGAGATGGCAAAATATCAAACTGTAACGTTTCTCTCTAATTCAAATGAAAGAAGCCTTCAATTTTAATGTTTATATTAATAGTTTTAAACTTTTAGTCCCATGGAGATCTAAATCCATAAATTTAAAATAAGTTGAGATTCCAAAATCTCACATTTAGAAATTAAAGAAATTCACGATCACACCATATAAGACGTTGAGGAACGCAACTCTAATTCTCCATTAAATAAAGAGAAAATTGCAGTAACGATTCCAAACCTTTGATTTTTTTATTTTTTTATTTGTTTTGTAAACTTTTTTTACACCTTTACTTTGTGCCTTCAACGATCTCAAATTTTTGAAAAATTAGCACCTAGAGTCCGAATGGATGGAAACCGCCCACTTAACTTTTAGTTGTCCAAGAAAATAAAAACTTGACCATTTTTGACCAAATTGAAAAAGATAAAATGGTACATTTACATTTTCTCAAATATTAACAATAAAAACAATTGAACTAAAAATAAAACAAAAATAAGAAATCAGCCCCCAAATATTAACGATAGCACGATATTGCACTAAGAAGATGAATTTCATTCGTTTGTTTTTGGTTTCTGGAGACGGTGGTTGGTACAGTGCGACGAGGCAGCAGTGGCGATGGTGGTGTTATGGTGCAATGGTAGTGGTCGATAGTTACTGGGTTCTACTTTTTTATTTTGGGGCGGTGGGGTGGGTTGGGTTGGGGTTTGGAGAATATGAAGGTGGGGCTGAATTTTATTTATTTTTATCTTTTTGCCTTTAGTTTAATTGTTTTAATTGTTAATATTTGAGAAAATATAGTTATAGTATTTTACCCTTTTGAATTTAATTAAAATTGGTCAAATTTTTATTTTCCTGGTTACCTAACATGCAAATGCATGGTTTCCACCCATTCGGACTCCAAGGGCTAATTTTTTTTAAGGTTTGGAATCGTTGAAGGCACAAACTAAACGTTAAGGTAAACTTTGTGAAAAACTCAAAGATTTGGGACCGATGTTGCAATTTTTCCTTAAATAAACTCTACTGCACGTATTTGAAAACCATAAAGAAAAATAAGAACCTTCTCTTGGTCGCAAAGAGTAGGCAAACAACTCAAAATTGGATTTGAGATCTACCATCCAAAATCGACTGTTCAACTTGCTGTTCATTAATGCTCTATTGACATATATTTTTAAAGACAAATGACAGTAAGAAAAAAGTTAAAATATATTAATTTAAAGAGAAATGCTACACTCTACACATATGTGAGAGAGTTGTGTAGATGATTGTGTAACAAATGTGTACAAGTAATAATTTTGTAATTTAAAATGATGTGTCAAATAAATGAACAAATTGAACAATCTCAACAACCAAAACTGAACCAACTTTTAGTATAATACAAAAAAGAATACCTCTTGAGAAAAAGCAAAGTCTAGAAGGTCTCTTTGCCACGTGTAGGTCCCATGCATGTCCTTAGTGGGTGGCACGTGTTCACGTGGGTGCTACACTTATCAAACAGGAGGAAGTTTTTGTTTGGTGCCTCTTTCTGTGCACGCTGACATTCAATACAATTCAGCCCAGAAAGAAACAATCAGACGTATACCTCAACCTTAAGGAACTTTAATAAAATATTTTTAATTGGGGATATGTTAATTTTACAAGTTTTTGGTATGTTCTTGGTATTATCTTAGGTCAACTGAGTTTTTAGAACTAATCCATTTCCGGTTTTCTAGTTCAACTACAACAATTGAGAACAATTAATGTTAATTATTTCGTTTAAGAGCCTGTTTGGTTGAGCTACTAATTAGATTAAAATTGAAAATATGACAGTTGTTGGGTCCCACTCGTCTAATAAAAGTCAACAGTAACGACTAGTTTTTCAATTTTAATCCGATTTTAATCTCTAAAAAACACCCTCTAAAAGTTTAAATTATATATTAGAGACGAAATATATTCATTTTTCTATTTTATTTTTAACTAACTTATTTCATGTTCAATGCCGAATCAAATTTTTATACAAACCCAAATTACCCAACTTGCACTTTTAATTAATGGATTAATAAAATAATGTTGAACGTAAAAAAAATAGTAAAATCATATTCGTTATATGAACTTCTAATCAAAGCTCTATGCTAAGCTACTAACGTTCTCTGTACTTTGATGAATGAATATAATATTAGATAAAAAATTTATTTATCATATATGTATCAAATATTTAAGGATCTGTTTGACGGTGCTTTTACTTCACTTTATGTAGAAGAATTTCATGATGAAATTATCTTAAAAAAACTATTCTAACCACATGAGTACTTCAAAAGAAATTCCAAACAGATTAGGCCCCGTTCGGTAGTGATTAAAATCCAATTAAAATTGAAAATATAACTGTTATTGGGTCTCACTCGTCTAATAAAAGTCAACAATAACGATTAATTTTTCAATTTTAATCAAATTTTAATCTCTACCGAACGAATCCTAATTTTTAATGTCAAAAGTAATTTTTAACTTTTAAAATCAAAAATCATACAAAATAGACCTCGCATCCCTTGAAAAAAATGGGAACCGACCACTAACTCTCAAAAGAATAGGACAAATGACCTCATAGTATTATCCGCAATCGTGATAAAACCTAGTTAAATTGGAAATGATCATTTCCTTAGTGGATTGTCTATAAACAAATGGCTAATGAAAAAATATTATTTAAAAAGTCACAATTTAATCCTCCTTCCCATATCGTTTTCGATTGTTACATTTACTATGTCAATTTATTGGACCAAACTTGGCCACAAAGCATATGTTTCTTCCACGCTTTTTATGAAATAATGATTATCTGTTTCTTCTTCTACACTTTTTTATATAAGAACAAAATAACACGATGAAGATCACGAGATAAATATTCAAGAAAATCTTTGAAACTTTCTTGATTGACAACAACACGTCAAATTGTAAGCTTTTGCTACTCATTTATCAATAAATACCTTAATATCCTCGTCACGTTCCACTAAATGTTGAAATGGATATTTTAAATCAAGAAATTTCAATTACTTTTGTAATATTTAAGTGTATACGGCGAATTAAAAAATACAAATTTTCACATGCCGTGAATTAGGACATTTCAAAAATTTATCATTACCAAGTACGAACCTTTATTGATTTCACACATGATCTATCGAACATGTTAAACCTCGTTAAAAAAAACTTAGAAAAAAAATGATATCTTCCACTAACATATTCCCTTTAAGATGGATTAAAACTTAAATACACATAAAATTTTCATGTGTACACGTAAATCAAACTTTTTGTCTGCCTTTATTTAAAGTTTTAACAGTTCAAAAAGATAGAAATATTATCCATACTGTGTCCGTGTCGATGGTGCATTAACGGGAAAAGCAAAAGGAGAGACGACAAGGTAATAGTTGCAACATGTTTGCTTTTGATAATCGAAGATAACCTAAACGTCAAAATCTTAGTACCAAACTTGAACCTAAAATCCTAAATTCTGCTGTTTTGTTCTTTTCGATAATGTTCAAACAAATGATAACAAGCTACCTAAAAGCAAGTAAAAAAGAATACCAAAAAATTGTAATTAAAAAAAAAAAAAAAAAGTGTGTATATGGTTATCCAGAAAAAAACAAATGAATATTCAAGAAGAAGAAGAGGGAGGATAGTAACTGGAACTGGTATTCCAATTCCATGGTGGTATTGTAAAACTGGAACTGCTTCCTTGTGTTTGAGTTTGATTTCCTTGCTGCCCGAAATGAATTGTTTGTTCACTGGAAAATATTGGTGGGGCTGAAGATGATGAAGATTGAGAAGAAGAAGAGGAGGGTATTGATTGTGAATATAAACCAGCTAATGATGAAGCATAAAACATTTGTTGTAACAACGTTGCAGAATGTTGGCCACGGAAATTATCACTGTTTTGAAGTAATTGGGAATAATCCCAATAGTCTCTCATGGTGTTAGAGGTATGGGACGACGGAGTTTGGAAGAATGGGTTGGACGGCGGCGGAGGTGGTGGTGGACGAGTTGCAATGGCAAACGGTGCGGGTTGGGAAATCTGGGGCTGGGGTGGGTTGAGGATTCTGACATTTTCAGGGAAATTTAGTTTGGCTCTGTTGCCTCTGAAACGGAGGGCTGCTTCATCGTATGCTCTGGCGGCGGCCTCCGCCGTTTCAAATGTGCCCAGCCACACTCTGGCGGCTTTATGTGGATCCCTTATTTCTGCTGCCCATTTGCCCCATGGCCTCTGTCTAACTCCTCTGTATCTTCTTCTCTCTCCTGTTTCTTGATTTGCAGTGCTCGTTACTTCTGCTTGTGGTGGTTGCGCTACGGCGGCGGAGGTGGTGGGAGGCATTGCAAAACTTGTTCCTGCCTCGGGCTCTGGAAATAAAATCAAACAAATGAATAGTTTACAAATTATAAAAATAATAGTCAAATATAGGTGCAAGCAATGGCCCATCTCATATCTTCTTAAACAAGAACTTCAATATAATAATATAAAAAAAAAAATGACTAAATTCAAATTCTTATCTTATTCCAAATTTGAACAATCGAAGTTGAATATAAAAATTTGGAAGAACGAATTTTCAATTTTAGAAAAACAGAGGAGTTTGCATAATGGTTTGGAATATATGGGATAAAAATATGATAAAAATCAAGCTTTTTTACACTGACCATCTTTGACAGAAGAAGATGACTCTCCGAACCGCCGATAAACCGAGGGGCCTTGCTCCGGTAACTGCGTAACACTATCTTCTTGATCACGTCTTCTCTTCTGGCCAGGCCAAGAGCCAGAGCTGGAAGAAGAATAAGCAGACGATGGCGAATTGGCTAAATGAATATTCCCAGAACCACCAGCAAACGACGGTGCAACAGCGCCACCACTTAGTTGCTCAGGAGTTAACCGCCTCTCGCCACCGTACCTCTGCCCCGACACCACATGCGTTAGAGCGGTCACCATAGCTGACATCTCTCGCGATTGACTATGGCCCGAAAACATCGACTCCCCTGCCACTGCTGATAGTAAGTAATCTGGTTGATCTTGCTGTTGCATTTGGTAGTATGGATCAATATTCAAAACGGCGGCAGAGGTGGAGGTGGTGGCGGCGACGGTGGAGGTTTCTGCTGGAATTCTGACATACTCGCCGCTATCTCGTGGATTCGCCACCTTTAAACAAGAACATGTACCAACACAACTAAATTCTCTTCACAAATCTTTTCTTCCCAAAATCACCAAATCAATAAGAACCCTAACTTATAAGCCCCAAGACAATCTTTTGCATGAACTAGCAGCCACCTTGGGAAGAACACGTGCAAAAAACTGAATCAAATTCAACAAAATTGACTGATGCAGCTGTGGGGACCTGGGAATTATCAAAGAACGGCTTTATAGACAAGAAAAAGAACAAATTCGAACTGGTATAGCCGTCAATGGAACAGTGCTAAACTTTTAATTTCTGCAAAATGAGTTTAAAATCTAATTATATAAGTAAAAATATGAATAAAAATTCGCCTTTTGTTCCTCTAAATTAAGATATATATGACATGTTCACACCGTTTGACTGATCGTGGCTAAGTTACATGTATCTAATCTGTATACTAGAGACCCGGGGTCGGTTCTGGCTTGTCTTAGTGTGTGTGTGTGTGTGTGTGTGAGAGAGAGATAGAGAGAGAGAGGAGAGAGAAAGAGAGAGAAATCATCTTCGAATTGAGTTCCTTGCATCATCAAAAATGATAAAGTATGGAAGAGGAAAAAGTAAATTAAAATTAAACCACATTTTTCTAAAATTATATTTTAAAAACTCATTCAGTCACATTTTTTCTTTTAAAATAATTTTATAAGTAAATTCAAATTTTTCATTACTTTTTAATTGCCCATTCTTCCAAAAAATCAATTTTCACAAAATTCCTTCAACATAAATTCATAGAATAAAGGGTTAATGGGTACCGAGAATCCTAAGCTCCTGTTTGGTTCACATTTTCGTTCCAAGAATATATATTTTTGGTTGATTTGATGGGAATACATTGTTGATAAAAAAGGAAAAGTTATTGATGTAATGAAAAAAAAAATATTGAAGAATGTGTGATTGAAAATGAGTAGAAAAATGAGAATAAAAAAAAATAATGTGACTCAAACAGTATCTAAATAAGTAACTATAAGTAGAATTTTGAAGTTCATTGGAAGTGGGAAAAACAAAAAAACAAAAACGAAAGGTTTCAAAATGAGAATAAAAAAAAATAATATGACTCAACCAGTATCTAAATAAGTAACTATAAGTAGAAATTTGAAGTTAATTGGATGAGGGAAAAACAAAAAAAACTAAAACGAAAGGTTTCTCTTATGGCGGTTAGGGCCCGTGGTAGGGTGAAGGTGATTGAAAAAGATGGACTTGATTACATCATTAACACGTATACAATGTTATTATTGAATTTATAAATAAAAATAAAAAAATTGTAGATAGTTTGCATTAACACACGTCTTAGACAACTTATTTTTGAACAAATTATAAGTTTTGAATTATTATTTTTCTTGAGTTCTCGTAACTAAACGCACAATTCGTAAATTAAAAGTAAAATTGTAAATCAAAAAGTTGATAATGAGAAAACTTATTAATCTAAATCATACCCTTTGACCCAGTTTTAAGCGGATCATGTTTCAAACTATTTGTTGGTCAACGCCTAAAACATAATACCTTTGACTGGATCCTTGTCTTTGATTTTATTTTTAATTTATTTGGCAGAAAATAGGTCGTTTTATATCCACTATTGTGCACGAAATGGTATAGTGTTTGAATCTCGTATTGGTCAAAACACGTCTCTTTTCTCCCTATTAGCTCATAGAATTATTTAAACTAATTAAGAAGTCTTGAATGCTATTATTAGACTAGCGCAATAGATAATTAAAAAAATCATTTTTTAAAATTTATTTTTCTTATTTCGTCGGTGTGAATATATTTATACCCTGTTTGGTAGGGATTAAAATCAAATTTTTAATAGATTTTGATTAAAGTTAATGGCTAGTTTGGTTAAAAATTATGAGTCACATAAAATATGTGGTTAAAATTAATTGTTAACTTATATTAAAACTTCAATTAAAATACATACTAGCATGCTCGTCTCAGACGAGCTATCATGAGCCGAGCTAATTTGGGCTTTTTCGTGTGAATCAATATACATTTTCCATCAATCTACTATTTAAGAATATATTCTTCCAAAATAATATAGTTCAAACACACTCTAAATTTGTTAATATGAGGAGAAATTAATCAGGATTGTCAAATTTGGTTTTTGCCAAATCATCAGGCTCAACTTTTAATTTATCTTCCTTTTTAATTTTTATTTAAACCGATTGTTATTAGTTACAACTAGTCGTAACTAAGATGAGATTAGTGGTTTTAATAAAACGGTGACGATAATATTTGGACTAAATTCAGGGTGTGTTTGATGGATATTATTGAGGAAAGAATGTATTTTAAATAGTAACGTTATAAGAAATTTGTGGTTAAAAAGTAAGGAAAAATTATTTATGTGATGAAAGATATTATTTTATTGAAAAATATGTGGTTGAAAATGAATTTTAAAATAATATATTTTTAAAAAAATGTGTAACAAACGGGAGCTAAGCTAGCTTAATGTAACATGTGGAAAGATAAAGGAAAGAACAATAGTAGGGTAGGTAAGTAGGTAGGTCCAGTACGGGCATAGCCACGTAATGAACCATTTATTGCTTAAAAATAAATGTGATAAAATAATTGCACTAATTATTTTCTTTCGTGTTAATGTTGACATCCAACGATTGGTGAACGACATCGTTTATGATTGACACTGAGATGGTATCTGATCATCTTCGAATATCGAACATCCAACGATTTTGTTTTTGCTTTTGCATATACGTCTCAACATAACGTTTTGCTTCCACTTCTTCAAAATAATTATTTTAGTTCTTCCCTTTTTATAGATTAAAGAGAAAAATAAATGTCTATTACATGACAATTGTAAACTTCATTTTCGATAGTTGAACTATTTCTCGTACTTGTCATACAAAATTTAAAGTCCGCCTTATAATTGTGTCAAAGAATCGTTTTTCAGTTGTTTTGTTATGTACAAGACAAGTCTTACCTTCATTGTTATTGAATACAATATGAAAAGATGAATATTTGATAAACATATGAAAATATTCTTTTAGCCTTTAGATTGCTTTATTACTTTTATGTTAAGATACTTCTTTTGAAAAGGAGTATGAAAGGGAAAAAAGTGGAAATTATCTATTGATTTTTTACTTTAAAAATATCATTTATTATATTCTTTCTATTCGATTTAAACTCATCTCCACCCATATATGGTTGATAACGCAAATGACTCTCTCTCGTAAAATGGTGGTTATATTGTTACCATAATTTTTATTTGATATACCACATTTTAATTGCAATCAAGCTATTCAATTGTTGTTCATTGTAGCAATTATTTTCTTAAACTTTTTCCGTCGAATTTGTATCTTCAAACTTTCATTGATTAGTACGTCTTGTTCTTAATAATGATTTATATCAAAATATTTTGTTTTCATGCTTTGAAATGAGGGATAAATATTTTTTTGCACTTTTATTTATTTATTTTTTAAAAATGTGATAAGAAAGTAAGTTGTTTTACGCTATTTTACCACATTTTAATTGCAATTAAGCTACTCAAATGTTGCTCATTGTAGCAATTATTTTCTTAAATCTTTTTCCGTCGAATTTTATCTTCAAACTTTCATTAATTAGTACGTCTTGTTCTTAATAATGATTTATATCAAAATGTTTTGTTTTCATGCTTTGAAACGAGAGATAAATATTTTTCGCAATTTTATTTATTTATTTTTTAAAAAATATGATAGGAAAATAAGCCGCTTTACGCTATTTTAACGTACTTCCGAACATAAAATTACTATCAAATATAAATTATGTTAACTAATGAAAAGTTTGAGAATAAGAATGACATACAAAATCGTTAAAAATATAAGTGCTATAATGAGTAAAGACTAAGAACCTTAGATGCAATTAAAATGTGGTGTACAAAATAAAAATTGTTGTGTGAATATAATTNATCTAACAATAATGCATATTGTAATTTTAGATAAATTGCTTATCCATTCCGATCCATATACTAAACGTAGTCTTAATAATTCAGAAAAGGATCTTAGAATTTTCACTTAGGGCCTGTTTGGTTTGGATTTTACAATTCTACAGTAAATCAATTCTCATTTTTCAACCACACATTTTTCAATAAAATAATATTTTACATCACATCAATACTTTTTTCTTCTTTTTCAACCACACATTTTCCATCATATCACTATTAAAAATCAATTTTTCCTCCAAAAAATCTAAACCAAACAAGCTCTTAATCGCTCTCCCTATCAAATTTCATTTAAATAATACATATCTACGTAACAATTTGTGTTAGGGATTACAATCATTTTTATCTTGTGTAACTATAATAATTTAAATAGGTTGATCGAGATCTTACGAGATATCATTCTATCTAATTATTACTTCTATGTTTTTTTTTTAATAACCGTGGATGTTAGGGTCACTTTGCGCGAATCTCGACTAATCCCATGGGGTCCTAAAGTTTACGATCGGGTACTCACTTCAGTGACCCTGAAGGGACTCGAACTGGTAACCAATGGGGAGCAAACCCCAAGTCTGACCAATTGAGCTATCCCTCATAATTACTTCTATGTTTTTTATTTCAAGAGTCTTTATCATTTATATTTTTAAGAATAATTAAGACTGTGAACGCATCACAATCTTTAATCAAGTACGCGTTGCTATAGGTCCAATTAATCACTAAACTTACTTTAATAATCTTCTTCATCAATGAAGTTTCTATTATTGTACTAACTCAATTTTTTAAAAGGGTTCACCAACAAAGCAATAATAATTAAAGATTTCATCACTGAACACATTTCAACTTATCTGTGTGTTTGAGCCACATTATTTTGGAATAGTAGATTGATGAAGAACGTGTGGTTGAAAATAAATGAAAAGTTATTGATGTGGCGGAAAATATTACTTTATTGAAAAATATGTGATTGAAAATGAGTAGAGAAATATGAATAAAAATTTTAATGTGTACCAAACATGGTCTAGTCACCAAGTATGTGACAAGTACGATGAATTATCTAATTAACTTTTATTGTTTAGTGAGTAATTTAAAGTTAGAGAACGGCGATGGGACATCAAAATATATCCTCATTGGGATCCGATAGTAACATTAACTTTGCTGCCTACCATTATGATTTTTCGTGTCAACATCGAATCATTCTCCTTTCACACGTCCTATGCTAACTTATAAGTGATTCTAGAACTTAAAGTGTGGACTAGTAAAGAAGAAAAGTAAAGCAACTTGAGAACCTAATGCGCAAAAGGAGAGTACAAATTGAGGGCTTGTGTATGACACACACTTTGAAGTGTACAATTATTTAGCACATCGACTAGTTCTTATCGAAATACAAAAGTTTCCATATGTATTGGAAAAGATTAAAAGGATATGTTAGAGATACTATCATATACATCTTCTATAATTATGGTCTATTTGATAGAACTTTTGAAAAGTCAAAATTTGTCTTTCGAGATAGGTAGTTGTTTTTGAACATAATTTATAATTTTCTGGAAGTGTTTTATTTGCTTAGAGAAGCTTTTAGATGAAGTTGTCTAAGGTAGATTCATCAACTCCTTTACGAGAAGTAGAAACAAAAGCAAAAGTCCTACAAAAAAAGATCATTAGTCCGCCGTATCAAATATGTTTATGTAGAATATAAGTTTTGAAATAAATTATATCGCATTCAATAATTTTAAAAGCTACCCCCTAGTTTTGGACAGCAAGAGTATGAAAATGAAATTTTATTGTTACATGGGAATATTGAATTGGATCCCCATGATATTTCTTCTTAGGTAAAGGATATTAGGTGACCTCCATTTTGGGGTGAGAGAAGAAGGAGAGATGCGAGTTCAAACATATATTATAATCCTTGCAACGATAAGTAAACGTAATTCTCACATTGAGAATGAATTAATTGCTAAGTTGCTTTGACTTGTCTATTAACATTATTGTTGTTGTACATAGTAAATAGTATTGCATTAGACGTTTAATCTATAAAAAGTAATAATCAATAGGCAAAAGGCAGAAAATTTCCATACATACTAGCAAGATTAGCATAGCTATAGCCAAGTTCTAAGCCAAACATGCCAGTGGGCTTCATAGTTCATCTCTAGAATGAGAGAGGCCAGCCCAAAGAAAATGTTAAAAGGGAAAATTTCATTAGTAAGACATTAAGTATGACATATTTTAAATATAAAAAATAAGGTTTAATTTTTCAAAAATCAGATATTAATTTAAATTTTATTGTTTAAATAATTAATTAAATATATTATGGTCACAATATTATATAATTGATGGTCATAGTTATATATTAATCATAATTACAGACGCCACAGTCACAAACAACAAATTTTAAAGGTCGGAATTTATTTTTCGGTCACAAAATAAATTAATTCATTGGTTACGTATTATTATTTTTTTGTCACAAAATATCAAATTAATTGGTCACAAATTATTTTTCACACATTATCAAATTATTGGTCAAGACTTAACAAGTTTTTAGGTCACACATTATTTATTAATCACAAATTAACTATTTCGTTGATAACATATTATTTATTGGTCAAAATCAACAAAACAAATCACAGACCATGGTGGTTGCTCATCCATAGATCAATACTAATTACAAACCATGGCGGCACAACGCCACTGCAAGTTGTTAGCAGCGAAGGCCGCTGTGAGCGACAACATAGCCTCTCTTGGTTTTGAGCGGTGGCCCTCGCGTCGCTGATGAATGACGGGATATCTAAGCTTGGTTGTATTGCCGCTTCGAGGGAGGAAAGTGATGTCGTTGGCAAAGATGGGTGGTGGTACAAGGCTACGATGTGTTGTCTTGTAATGGTGGTGCAAGACTGCACTTCTAGTAGAGAGGGATGAGAGTGGCATAGCTGGGTCATCGGATTATAGAGGGGCGGCTATGCCATGAGTGGTGGGCGGAGAGAGTGGAAATGGTTTTTAGGGTTCGGGTTGAACCGGGGTTTTAGGATGGGTGGGGTGGATTAGTTTAGTTTTATAATATTATTATTAATATTTAAAATGTTAATCAAATTTGATTTTTGAAAGAAAAACATGTAACTCTAAATTGTGAATTCAGATACTCAAAATACTTAGTCCATATAATTTCCACATGTTAAAACCACACTAAGGTAACCCCTATATACACAACAAAGGTCCAATTTTTAATATGTAACTCTACTCCAACCTAAAGCTTATTTGGCACAAATATTTTTAAAGAGATGCACCATGTTGATTGAAATCGACAAAGACCCTCCTGTATACGTCCTCGAGGACAGCATTCATGGCAATCATTACTAGTTTCTCTTGAGGTCATAGTATGGCCTTGTTCTTGGCCCTCCCCTCCAATCAGACAAATGAATTAGGAAATTCAATTGAGTTCTTATGCTGAAACAATTCAACTCATCTAATTCTTATGGGGAATAGGGAATATGAACCATAAAGAAAATACATATTTAACCCATCACAAGAATACGAGTTACATTATCTATTATCTAAAGTGGGATCCTTTCATAATGATTATTATGAAGAATCTATAATTGAAGTGTGTGAAAAAAAAATTGTAAATTCCAACCCATGTTTGTTTCTCCTTTTTTGCCCATTTTAGAAGAATTAGGACTGTTGCACAGTACCACAACCACCATTGTCGACTTGTTTCTCTCTTGGTGGGCCCCACAACTTTGAATATAACGGTAACAATTCTCATTTTTATCCCCATTTGATGAGAAACAAACAGGACCCAAAGAATGAGTGATCGAAAATGATTTAAAAGAAAAAAAAATTGTATCAAAACAAAGCCTGTATCAAATAGCAACCAACCACCTTACTTTTAAATGACAACCAGGTCAATAAACAATTAGTCAATAATTGCTTCAATGATTTACATAAAAAAATAATTCTAATTTAATAAAGCCAAAAACCACAATTCCTAGATATCTAAAAATTGGGGAGTTCATAACCGATTGAGATTTGTTATTAACATCTTAAAATTTCAGTAAATTTTGATAAAATTGATAAAAGTGTGTATAAGTTGTGATCGTATCCGAATTAACTCGGGTGACGAACCAGGAAGGAATGTCGCCACTCCTAAGAACTAATCCGACAAAACTTCGACACTTGAGTTATTAAAAAAAAGGACATCAACAAAATACAATTCAATTTTCTCGCTTAGAAATATTAACTGAAATGTCTGACTGAGGAATAAAAAAAAGTAATGATACACTTAACACACTTGGAACGACAAAGTATTGAAGTAATTTTTATGGCAATTTATTGTTATTATTATTATATATGGTGCAAATTGCCATTTTCTCTATAGTTTTTGAGGGTTTGTGCAAATTCTCCGAATCTTGTTCCGTCAGAATTCAACGATTTTTCCTGCGATAATCATCCAAGAATCTGAATCTCTCGCAGGAGACAATTGAGAGTGAAATGGCGGAGGATAGTAATAAGAAAGAGTCAACACTACTACCGAGTTCTTCGAATTCGCCGCGTCATACACAAGACGTTGAAATTGAAGATCCCGACGATCCCGTCAAATCTCCTCCTAATTCCGCCAATAATTCCTCTACTCGCAAGGTCAATAATCAATTTACTTCCCCCTTTACACGCGCATATGCATATATAAATTTATCTTATTTTTAAATTATTTTGTTCCTAAATTTTCTATTTTTTTTTTTTTTGAATTTTGTTATTTAATGTGATTATACTGTCGGTGAGCTGGGGGAGCGGTTGGGAATTCTGAATGAATTGTTAGAAATGCATGGGCTTCTGAATTAATTGGTCAAAATTTAGATATTTTCTTGTAAGATATGAACAATTTAAGCGCAAACTGTGTTAATTGGGGAGAAAATGTTACAACATCCTGGGTAGAGCTACCTATCAAGGAGAGGGTGCCCAAGAGGGTATAAATCACACACTCAAATCCCGTACTTTCGATGTGAACAAGCCCCATAACTTACCATGGAAACCATGACAAACCACCACGCTCCGCGATCCCCGCGCTCACGTCGGATTGGCTTTGCACTAGCCCATGGCTAGTCCCGGACGAACACTACTATGCCGACGTGGTGCCTGCTCTGATACCATTGTTACAACCTCCTGGGTAGAACTCACCGTAAAAAACTAGCTATCAAGGGGAGGGTGCCTTCTTGGTTATAAATCACACATCCAAATCCCATACTTTCGACGTGGGACAAGCCTCATAACTTACAATGGAAACCACGACAGAAAATTACGAGTCTACATATTACATAATTATGGGACTTAAGGAAATTCATACTTGTTATGTGTATGGAATAACATACTTGTTGGTTGTTATTATAAAAGTGAGAACACTCCATTTAAGTGAGCAAATGGAGTAATGACAAAATATTCAATACACAGTGAATGAAGTTACTTTTCTAACATAGCATTACCAAATAATTACTACCACCCATTCGTGTTGGCACGGCTTTACACAGGACTTTCATTGAGTACTAATGGCCGATATGGATTAATTTATTCCTGCTGCAAGGGGACAAATCTCGTGAATGAAAAGGAAGGCAAAGAAGGATAGAGTATATCGCCTTAGAATTTGTTCGGATAACTCAAGCATAGAAAGGGGAGTGATTTGATAAACTGTATGAAGAATAAATGTAATGAACTGTATCATCAATAAGTTTACAAGGGGATCCTTCGAGGAAAATATCTTTGATTATGTAGCTATTTTGATGTAAATATGCCCATCTGCTACAATTTGTACGATATGGTAAATAAACATGTTGTGTTTAGGGAATACTATGTGCATGTAAGCAATTTTGCATTCAAGATATGTACTCCTATCCCGAAAGAATTCAACGCACATAGTTTAAGCATGTTTCGACCCCTATATAAGCTGTATTATGTTGCGAAAAAGTGATAGAAATGAAATTTTGTCGTTTTTTCCTAGGGAGGAAAAGGTAGTTGAGAATGGAAAATACTTAGATCTCTTCCTGCTGGAAAGGCGGAAAGCATGGCATTTTAGGAGTCATTTTGATGTCGCTGAACCGAAGTTGCAATTACAATGTCATACATTATCTAATGGAAGCCATGACATGGACAAACCATCATCTCCATTCCAAAGAATAGAAGTAGAAAAGAGAGGAAGAAGAATGAACCATGCTGTGAGCACACAAGAGCTTTAGTGAAATAATCATATGAGTGGTAGACTAATGCTTATTTAATTGTATTTGTGAGATTAATAGAGTGATGAGATGTATTCATCGAGAAGCCTGTAGTCCAGATTGTTGAAAGCTAAAGAGGTTTTAAGCTTTAGAAAGAGATGGCTAAAAAACTGGAGTTAAGCGGCGTGATATGTACAATTTCTTTAATCTCAATTAAATCATTGAGTACAATATATTGATCGCCATTGAATATTTATTTATTCTCTTATATATTGTTTAATTTGGAGGTTTAGAGCATTGTGGTAAATACTAATGTTCAATACTCAGTCAAGCTTTAGAGGTTTGATAGCTTAAACATAATAGTTTTGACAAATACTCTTGTCATATCTGCAGTTCAATGTATTTGATTTGTGTAAACCATGATGCTCTTTTTATAAATATTTTTAATAATTTCTCTATCGAGCTCCTACACAAATTTTACAAGACAACCATGTCAGTATGCTATATTGCTGATTCTGGTACTTGGTCAGGCTTGCTATGCTGTTCTTCAGAGTTGGGTGTCGAAGAAATTTATGACAGGATGGTAATTAACTTGGCCTATGTTTGAAAGTTGATTTTTTGTTTTTGTTTCCCCCCTTTTTTCCAACTTCTAATGTACCGCATCCTGTTTTTACTTCCAATTCACAGTGTTGTTCTCTTTCCTGTTGCTGTTACATTTTTCGTCACTTGGTGGTTTATTCAGTTTGTTGATGGTTTCTTCAGTCCTATGTATGAGAGGCTTGGCATTCATATATTTGGTGAGTCATCAACACCATGTGATGGTTATCTTACTCTGGCATCGATTGCAAAATTTTTTCCCAATTCTTTCTTCATAGACTCATCAGAACACTGGTAGTTATCCAGCCTGAACCCTGCTGAGTTTGCTGTCTTGTTGGATCAAATTTTTTATTCTAAATACTTTTACATGCTGCTTTATGAATCAACTTTTTTTTCTTATTTCTGATGATTTTGTTTTGGAATTTATATAGGTACCATACGTTAATGCATGGGTTGACCAATAGCTAGGTTTTGCAGATTATTTATCAAACTTCCATTTCTTCCATTGTACTTATTTCCTTATTCGTGGTGCAGGTCTTGGGTTCATCACATCATTAATATTCCTTTTCTTTGTGGGTATATTTGCTTCCTCATGGTTGGGTGCCACAGTTTTCTTGATAGGAGAATGGTTTATAAAGCGAATGCCTTTTGTCAAACACATATACTCAGCTTCCAAACAAATTAGTTCTGCTATCTCTCCAGGTAAACCATTTCTTATACTTCTGTAAAAATGAGTTGTTTGATGAGAAGTACAGAAAGTAGATAAGATCCGAAATGTGTGTTGCACACCAGAGTGCCAATGCTTCTCTCCTAGGATCCTTAGAACACCATGGCAAAAAAGGGCTAATTATGTATCTTCTTTTAATTGCTCTATGTACACTGGCAACATTTCCTTTTTTTTACTACTTACTGCATTATGTATTGACATCTTTCTTTATAGTATTTTTTATATTTGCTAATATACAAGTTAATTGATTTTCATGATACTAAATTTTCCAAGGGAGAGAATTCTTTTAGTGTTGCTTGCTTCGAACTAGTCCATAAATGGTGCATAAAACCTGGAGCATAGCAGATCCTTTTGACAGGCAGGGATCAATGTTGAGTTTAGTGCTATCCATAGTATCGTACAATATAAGCTCTTGTTTTTTAATTTGTGGAAACTGACTGAGGGAAGAGCTTAACAATTCACAGTTCTTTTAACAAGGCAACGTTGCGCCGACAGAAGGTCATCATTCCCATTTGTGATCTCAAGTAGAGATCCTGATAATGATGCTTTTTAGGATTCTCCCCTTTTTTGCACTCTACAGGTGCTTGGTAATTGTCCTTATCATCCTGATAATATTGAAATATGCTACCATTATTTGTGTATTTGAATCAAGATGAGATTCTGCCAGAAATTTTATCCATTTGTATATTAGACTTACCTGGATGTAGGTGGGCATCCATGAAAACATAGAATATTTATTTATGTAACATCATTTCATATATTTCAGATCAAAATACGACAGCTTTCAAGGAAGTTGCCATCATTCGTCATCCTCGCATTGGAGAATATGCCTTTGGTTTTATTACATCATCTGTAGTTCTTCAGGTGCTTGAAATAACCTGTCATTCAAAATTGTTGCAAATACTGTTATAGTTAATAAATGAAGGGTTATGCTACAAGTACATAACCATTTACTTAATGGGTGCCATAATGGGCAAATGGCAGCTCCCTACTGCCATTTGTCCATTATAGCACCCATTAGGTAAAATATTGTGTACAAATAGAATTTTTCATAAATGAATTAGTTTTGTATTGCAATTTCTTGTAGACCATAGTTGTATATGAAATCTTGTGGCTACAGATTGCTTGATTACATATTTTGCTCTTAAAAGAGGCATGTTGTTAATATGGAACTTGAACTAGAAACAATTGATAATGAAATCATTATCTATCATAATATTCATAATAGAACTGCTGTCCCTGCCTCATATCAGATGTTTCTTACTAATCTTGTCATCCAAAACAGACTGCAATTGGAAATATGTATCTTAGAGCTGTATAATTTGGCTAGATAGATTAACACTTGTTACTGTAAATGGCCTTTCTGTTCAATTGTCGGATCATAAAATATTGAATTCGGAAATATATACACAAGTCTTACAATTCAACTTGACATGGATTAACACTCGTTGCTGTAGATAGTCTTTCTTTTCAGTTGTTGGGTCATAAAAGATTGAATTGTTAGATAAAAGGAAACAGCTGTCTTTATTTGTTTGTGGTTTCGTTGATGTAAATTGCTGTCTGTTGATTACAGAGAGATGATGGGGACGAGGAGTTATGCTCTGTTTATGTCCCAACAAATCATTTGTATATAGGGGACATATTTCTGGTTAATTCGAAGGAGATCATTAGGCCAAATTTGTCTATCCGTGAAGGCATAGGTGGGTGATCTGCTGTCCATTATGTGCTTCATTTGCTCCATCATTACACTCACCTCGTAAAATTTCTTAATTTGAAATTATGGGGTGATTACAGCTGGAATTTTTTCTTCTCCCTTTATGTTTCTAAATTCATTTTCATACGAATCAAGATCAGATTTGGTTGCCAGTTTGGGATTCCTGGAAATGTAGAATCTTTTTTTTGTGTGCATGTGTGGTTTTTGTCAGGAAGGACGGTGACAATTTTGTTGACCTGAAATAACATTGAATAAATATCAAATGAGATAAAGACTTTTTTTGCCTGGAACGCGCTGACTTTAGTTTTTAATTGGATGGCCCTCTTTAACAACTCTTCTTCCATTTATTTCAGAGATCATTGTGTCCGTTGGAATGTCAATGCCACAGGTGATTTCTCCCTTAGAAAGAATCACACACCAGAATAATATGATCCCTCTGAACGGATTGATGTAGAATGGTATCTTCTTGTCGAAGAATGTTCAACTTGCTATTTCACTACCACTACAGCCAGTTTACTTCGAAGACATAGTTGCATCTCTACTCTCCCGCATTTCTGCTTGTTGGACAATACAAATTGTAGTAGTGAGTTACATAGTGGTGAAATGTTGTGTTTTGCTTAGAAAATGAATGCACAGAGTTAGGCTTATCCAGGTGGTGTAATGTGTTTTTTGTATTTATGTTATATTATTTTATGTTTATACAGAGAAAATGACGAGATGTATGCCTATGGTGACCAGCGTGTCTTATTGGCATGGAAATTTGTACAATTTCGATACAATAACAGCAATAGACGCGTTAGCCTCTGTAAATTTCAGTCTCTTAAATTGTGGAACTACGATAATCATCCTTCTTCAAAGGTACAAATTCAACTATTTTATCCTGAACTTAGGTGTTTGTGAGATATTATTTTAAAATTATGACTTATTTGGTTCAGTAAGGTAGATTGTACAATACCGTAGAGAACAATAAAATCTTGAATTCTGTTTGGGGAACAGGTGGGGGGTCTATGAACCCCCCACCGATACCTCACAATAGGGGTGGGGTGGGATTTTTTGGCAATTTTTTATTATCATGGGTCCTGCCTTTTTGAGTTATATGTAAAACTTCTGTCAAAATTCTTCTGTACATTTATCTTAATTCTAGTCGAAATGGGGTACTCCCGTCAACTGACGCCATAGACATTCAATCTAAGATCAAATCAATGGAATATTAAGATGTAGAAAATTCTCTGTAGACTTGTTTGGATTCAATCCTTATGTCAAGACTTGTATATGTATAAAACTGAGACAAGTGTTTACACTCTCACCACTGGAAAATAAAATATCTTCTGAACTTTATTTTATTTGAGTTTTAGCAAATATGGACTTTGTTACATGTACAAAATGATGTTCAAAATGGCCAAGTGGCGGCCACCTATTGGAGGGGCGGCTGTCCATTTTGTACCCCTAGAATAATCCAGCAAATATTATGTTTGTTCAGGTTTTGGCAAGTTCGATTTGTACCGAAAATAATATAAACGTTGATGGATAAACATAAAATATTATGTTTGTTGCTAAAAATAATATTTTTTTATCAAATATTAATTCACGATGGTTAGTTACCAAGTTTTAATGTAATCTACACATGCTAGAGTTAAAACCATCATTGATTTGTATACTCAAATCACATTTTAGTCGTCATAGA
>CAIGRF010218938.1:49236-63409 GCA_903798235.1 Fraxinus ornus
CACCCGGATTGACACCTCTAATATTAATGTTCCAACGTCCATTATGTTCCAGATACTTTTCAAGATTTATACAAGACTTCAACACACGAGAAAAGTTGCACGCCTTAATCTCTCCAAATAAAACAAAAATCCAAATGTTTTTTCATATTGTTATTTCTTTGTTAAGAATGTTTTGTTTTATTCGTTTACTAATATACTCTTATTTAATTTGTCTAGTTATAACCGATTCTCCCCACTTATTCAATTTCTTTACTACTTCCAACAATAATTTACTATTAATTGTTGATAAATAAATAAGGGTAAATATGAAAGTTTTTGACAAAAATTGTTTTTTCGATAACATTAAATGAGATTTCTTAATCCGTGTGAAAAACAAAATGGAGCCTATATAAATTTGACGGAAGGAGTACTAAAATTGCAACTTAAATATTTAAAAAATAATAAGAAATACTTTCTTTCAAATTATTTATTTATAATTTAAACTGTTTATAAAGACTTCCCATATATATCTCATTGAATGATGTCGTTTTTATTATTCGTTTATTTATGTTGTACAAGCCTATACAAACAGGGTTAAAAAAGTCTAGATAGCCTGATTCCTATATGTTGTGATCAACGAGAAATTATAATCGAGGATCGACAAACTGGAAAAGAAGCTATTCGCTATCGATACCTACATTAAACGAAAAGCAATAGAGCTCAAAGACATTGTGTTGTGTCCATGTAAATTGGATAGAAATGCTCAACTGTGACAATTAGTTCAAATTCTTTCAAAAGGAGTGTGACAATTGTTTACGTTTAGTAATGTCAATCCTAATAACTATTTTGGAAAGTATTTATAAACGGATTAAATTATAAATAAATAGAAATTATTAATGAATGAATCGATAGCATCTGTGCATCTATGCATAAAAAAAGACTTGAATGTTTATAAACAGTTATTAAACAAGAACCAAACATAGGCTAATGTCAATAAGCAAATCTTCACACAAAAACAGGCTGCAAAATAGCAAGTAAAAAGTATTTTAATCAAAATTCCAAGATTTGAGTTTTTAGAACAAGAAACTGAAAGAAAAGTTCTTGAAATTATAAAATATAAACTTAGGGACATTCCTGAATGAAAGCCCTTATTGAGAAGTGACATATAAATTATGAAACAAAAAGCTAACTTCATGTTCTTTTGGGATTACAGAAAACAAAAATCTATCCAAAGAATCAATGAAAATTTTGCAGAACAAATTTCAAGTGTTCAATCACAATTTTTTATCTACACACATACCAATCCCGCACTCTTCCAACTATATGATGCTCAACGTCAATGACCAGAATGCTTCAGGGGATGCCAGAGTCTTTACCTTATGATTCATATAAAACTCGAAACCAAGTAAATTTTTTTTATCTTCTGTATCTAATCACAATCCAGCCCACATACTTCTAATACAATTCCATCCCTAGACAGGAATGGGTTGATCCGGACCCATAACAGTGAGAAGATAGAAGCCAGAAGAATCGACCAAACTATGATGATGGTGGGTACTCGGTCCTGCTTCCCCATAAGCCCTTTGAGGAAGGGGTATAAATGGACAATGACCCATAAGGCGAAAAATAGCCTGCCAAATAGAGGTCCCCATGACTCGTACCCATTGCTTATGGCATCCGAAACCCCGACTATGACCCCAATAATGTTGATAATCAACAATGTCAACGGAGGGATTAACAATGATGTCCATTTAAAGAGGTAAAGCTCAGAAAAGTCTCCATCGTCCCCTCCTTTGGATGTAACAGTGAAGTTCGTGTTCACACCAGCCAAAACCTTGAGAAGTCCTTGCAATAGTGCAAAAAAGTGCGATGAGACACCACCAATCACCCAGAACTGCTCATTTCTCCACCAATCATCAATGCCAACACCGCCCCATTGCATCTCGAGGATACTAGTTGCAGCAATTGAAATAAAGAGGCCCATGAATATTATGCTGGCGTAGTTACTAATCTGTAGACAATACAAGAAAACCGTCAGCTAAAATTGCCAAGCAAGCTAAAAACAAAGCAATCCTGATAATACGAAAATTAGAATTCCAAAGAAAATTAACACGTTTAAGGGTTACCATTTCATTCTTATACCAGAACGCCAAGGTCTATTTTATATACCAGAAGGCTATTAAATCGTTATAATGGAGATATTCAGGAAAAGCTTTAAAAAGGCAAAAAATCAAATAAGCAAAATAGGTCTAGCATTACCACACTTAATAGTTGAACTCAAAACTTAGGCCCTATATGGCATGCAAAGAGCTCACCTCAGGGACGATAAATTTCCCAGTAAGGAGGCAAACTGCTGGCAATGTGCAATAAGCAATCAATGGAATAGACGTCAATGGATATACAACGGAGTTTATATATGAAAATCTCTCCAGCGGTTTCAGACCACACCCATATCCATACCAGATGGGACAGTGTCTGCTCAAGAAAATTTCAACTGACCCCAAGGCCCAACGAAGAACCTGGTGCAAACGATCTGAAAGATTAATGGGAGCCGACCCCTTAAATGCAGGCCTTCTGGGGATGCAGTAAACTGAACGCCAGCCATGACAGTGCATCTTGAACCCAGTCAAGATATCTTCAGTAACAGATCCATAAATCCATCCAACCTGTTGTGTAGAATTGTTAAGAGTTGATGCACAGATATGACATTTTGAACAAAAATTAAAAGAGAAGCAGACTTCATACAGTCAACATGTACCTCTTTTCCCCAGTCTGTTTTATCTTCATAACCACAACTAATTACATGAATTGCTTCTTTCAAGAGTGATGCAGATGTGGCTCCTGGAGGAACACCGCCTTCTTCTAGCAGCGTCGAAGCAATGAAAACTGGTGATTGTCCAAATTTTTTCTCAAATTTTATCTGGGGCATGAGGGCTGATTTCTCACTGTCAATTCCTGCAAAAGGATATCTTGTTAAATGAAAGACATAAAGTTCATGGTGTCTGTTGCAGAATCAGAATGGATAAGTTCTTAAAGAAGCAAGTAATCTGACTGCAGCCCATTTCTGCTACAACTTGGCGAAGAAATATGAGGAATACAATTAAATAAACTGAGATTTAACGTCTTGCATTATTCAAAAAGAGAGAGCTCTCAAATATGAATTCTCCATTGAGATTTTCCAAGCAAATTTATGTAACGAATGCACTAAGACCATATCACGATGGTTGAATTAATTTCAAGCAGATATAGGCTGCCACGAGGGCACATATTGATATTCCTTATTTGCTAATATAAAAAAATAACTGTCAGTGAAAGTAAACCCATATATGTAAAATTTAATGTTGATGCAATTTCGCGTCAAATTTCTTACCTTCAATTCCTTCCTCGATATTTTCAAGAGCATGAATCTGGGTGGAAGTTTCTCTGGCCTTTGTTGTCTTCTTTTTATCCTTTGTTTTGCTTTTCTTGTTCCTTTTTCTGGATCGACAAAAGCAGCAACACCATTTCGGCAAACAATTGCATGTTTTACCTGGGGGTTTTGTCTTCTTAGGGGCATCATATCCATAAAGTGCTTGCCTTCGGAAGACACATCCAGTTCCGACGTAAATTGGACCTTGAATACCGTCAAGACCTTTCATATTTATCTGTTTTCAATTAAGATTTAGCCTATTATAAGTTGACAAATAAAAAGCACATACAGGCATATAAATCAAAATGGTTAAATATATGAAGAAGCAAGGAAAGGACTTCACATACATCAAAAAATACAACATTGCGATTTGAATATCTATCATGTCGATCAATTCCATCGAATCTTTGCGGGAATTGCACATAGCAAATTTTCTTTCCAGCTTGAGGGTCCATCATGAAACACATAGCTTCCCTTAGAGCCTTACAGTTATTTATGTAGTGATCACAATCAACATTAAGAAGGAAAGGAGCATTTGAGATCACAGCTGACACGCGAACCTTCACATACAGTTATTTAAGGTAAAATAAAAAATAAAAAATCGATTAGACAAGCTCAAAACATTAGGAGTACATCAAAAAATGAAAAGGAAAAAAAATATGCAGGAGGAAGAGATGGAAAATTACCAAAGCATTCATGGCACCAGCCTTTTTGTGGTGCTCAAATCCTGGCCTCTTCTCACGAGAAACATAAATAAGGCTAGGCAACTCGTTCCCTTCGATATCATGAACACCATTATGACCAAGGAACACCTGTCGAGCAAAATAAAATCAATACTAAAATATTTGGCATTTTAATGACTAGGCACCACCATCAGTATGACAATAAGCAGATGCCTTCGATGGAAACGCTAACCATACCTGAATCATTCCAGGATGATCCCTGACGTTGTTTCCTGGCCAGGGAGTTCCATCCTGCATGGTCCAACCCTCCTCAGGAACCTTTTGTGCCATGGCAACCAAACCATTTATTCGAACTTTGAACTCTTCATATTCTCTCTGCGTGAAGCCAGTTGTAGAAGGAAATTTTCATTAATCACAGTAAAATCCCAAAATTGAGGTTACTCAAAAAGGATGACTCGTCATTTCTGTTGATACTTCGTCGCGCGTATGGTACAAGAAAGAGTAGACAGTATAATAAACATGAATTTAGCTTCTTTTTTTCTTCTTTAAAATAATATCCAATCTTGCATACCAAACATGCCATAAGTGACTAGAACTAAATGAGGCTATATTCACTGAACTAAAGAAGAATTTGCAAATGAAATCCAATGACGTTTTCAGAAATCAACTTTTTTATTTCATTTCCAAACAACTCAGTTTTATAAAACTTATGAATCTCAAGAAGTAACACAAAAACGAAAAATGGAAAGTTCTAACTTTCAAATAGATCAAAGGAAAAGTGTCACACCTTCATTGCGCGACGTTCCCGCACAAATATGGGTTCCACCTTGTCTCTCAAATAGTCAACCTTCTGAGCAAAGTACCATTCGGGTGCCCGAGGCTCAATGTTAAATTTCTTGCAGAACGGGACCCATTTCCGGGCAAATTCAGATGTCTCTGAAAGGGCTTCAAAAGTGAGCATGGCAGCACCATCATCTGAAACATAGCAGGCAACTTTGTCCACTGGATAATCCACAGCAAGGATGGAGAGAACTGTGTTTGCAGTAATAAGTGGAGGTTCTTTCAGTGGATCCACAGTACTCACAAATACGTCTACAGGAGCTAGTTCAGATGGTTTCCCTTCTTTCTCATACCTGGCATGAAGTTCAACGAATTATCAATTATCAGACGACTTGAGGTAGAATACAGAGATACAAGGGGACTAGAGCTAATACCTCAGTGAGAGTCTATCTAAATACGTTTCTCGCTCGATGGGGAACCACTTTGGAAACTGATCAAATATCCACGAAACAGCAAACCATATCTCACATATAATTGATGTTAGCCATAAGCCATATGCATCATTGACAGGGTGGAGAATCCTGTAGTGAAAGAATAACCCTAGAATTACCATTCGAAGCAGAATGATCATTCGGTAGGGGTTTATCCTGCTCGAAGAAATTGGTAATTTTCTTGAAAGTGGTTGTCTGCCTTCATCCATCCTGTAAGCAAGGATAGAAATGTCACGATTTTACAAGACAATTACAGAAACTAAAGAAGTAATCTTCATTTTTTCCAAAAGCTAATTGTCAGAGTAACATGATTTTTAAGTGAAGTTTCTAGACCTAGGATTATTGTCAGCTTGAACATTCAAAACTTAGATTTAAAACCTGCTATACAGTAAGGTTTCAACAACTTAATACGAAATTGTGCATAAGCCAACTAACAAGTTATTAAAGTTTATACCTTCCATTTGCAGTGCATATATTACCACAATTCACACACGATCCTTCACTCCTCTCTTTCTCTCGAATACATAACAAATCCCGCTTGTGACAAAATATAAAAGAGGTTTTAAAAAAAATGGGCATTCAGTTACGACATTCTACAGGCCATGTTTTCCAAGAGAATCGCGCATAGACTGCAAAACAGATGATTAGACGAATAAAAAAATGTATATTCTCAACTTCCACTGGCATTGTCAAATAATTGGAGGGTTTTACCATAAATCACTCACGATAATTGGACCTTTACTTTAGAGGCCAGTAGGCCAAGGTCGGTGCAATAAAGCATACCATTTTCTTCTAAAGAGCACGAAACATTTCATACACAACCAATCAAATATCGCATTCATAAGCCTAGTAAATAAAGCCTTATGGTATATAATCCTCAGCATAAAATTCAAAAATAGAATATACTTTCCCTAAGTAACAACAGCATGAAGCCAAAGCACTCATAAACAATAAAACACAGAAAACTAAAAATAATAAGACTAAAAGTCAGATCACCGACACTAATATAATTAATGCATATGATAAAAGAAACAAAACCGGAGGACCTACTTGGGTAAATCAGGATCGTCCATCTCATCTCCACCTTTATCTCCTTGATGCTTCACCACTTGAAGTTTATCATTCTGCTTTTTCTTCCATTCCTCCATTCTTTCCTTCCAGGCAATGGTACCGTACCCATACACAGCTAAATCTTTCTTAGGATCCATAGGACGGGGTGGAACTGTCATATCAACAGGTGTATTAAACTTATATCCAATCCCACCAAATTAATTAAGAAACCGCACTAGTAAATCTTGATGAACTTACCAGTCATGGAGGAATCAGAAAATGGCATAGGATGGATTCGCTTTCCCCGACCCATGAATGGGGGAATAATGAGAGCATGCTTGTCGGCTGAGATCGTATCATCCTTCATCAAAATGTAAAGATCACCAACGGTCATTCATCAAAATGAAATTTTTCGCCAAAATTTTCAATTCATGGACTAACATTAAAGCATTCAAAACAAGATCAAAAATAGTTAAGACTCAATCTACCTCTTGACCATAAGTAAGAAGAGGGATTTCAGAGCCAATGGCTGCCGAATCCAACTCGGATGTAGTTGTAATTCCAGAAGCACTTCGACCAATATTAGGGCGAGTCGAGAATGCTGCTTCAGCAATCTGATGAGGATTTCTCTCATTGCCATTGTAATCGAATTCATTCTCCAAATCATCAAATTCATCCTCGTCTTCATCTCCATCCACTCTAGGACTCCCTAAAAAGGAAAATTAAGTCTTTTTAGTTAAACTGTTACCAAAAGCAGAAGTCATTCAAGAGTGACTTGAGTAAAAGATGAACAAATGAGAAGAAGCATCAATGAATTACCTTTCATGCGCTTGTATCTGGTTTTGCACTGAGGACAAGCTTGATTACCCTCTCTTCTTTCATACTCATAGCATGGTCTACAAACAGGGAAGGCACATTCATTGCAGGCTACGAAAGGCTCCCCATTTTCAGTAATTTCAATCTCATCTCCACAAATCTGACAAATCTGCCCACTCAACTCTTTCACGGAAGTCACCTGCCATCAGATCAAGAAATTTGAACATTTGAAACAAAATCTTAGTAAAAATGCATTAACACTACAAAAATTAGACTAAAGAACGAAATCGACTAGATTTTTGACGGTTGTAAAATCAAGAAAAACTACTCATTCATTTACTAAAATTTAGAATTTTGGGTAAAGTTCTAAGACAAAAATGTGAAATTTTTGAGTCAAATCTGAGTTTCCGGCCGGATATCAAGCCAAAAAGACTGAAAAATTTAAGTAGGAATCATATCCATGAACCTGAAAATACAATTTGACTGAAAATAAGAAACTAGACACTGCATCTCGTCAAGTAACTCAAAACAAGCAAATTTTCACTGGAGCTGCGACTGTGAATTCCAACCAATTTGAGAGCTGAAAGTGTAAAAGGGTAAAAAAGAATGATTATTGAAGGCCCTTACTCTCCCAATCTCATCGGCATTGATGAGTACAAATTCATTCCTGTTGTGTGAACCAGCCACAAGCCTCCCTTTAGTATCCATCTTAAAAATAAAACCTTTCACTCGCTCACACAGAGAGACACAATTACAGCTTCTTCGCAATCAAGAAGAAGAAAGAAAAAATTTTTTAAAAAAAAACTAAAGGCCCATTCTCACACGTCAAAGAAAGAAAGAAATGAACGGCCCCTTTCGGTTTCTTGTCTTCTTAAACACCTCCCCTTCACAAACAATCACTGAAATTGATACATTAACAGATCCATAAAATAATATATATTATTACAAAGAGTTGTAAAGAAAATGGAAAAAAAAAGTGGGTAATTATAAAGAGAGAGTGGTGTGTGGTTTTTCTGATTCTTTTTCCAGAGAGAAACCCCTGTTTATGGTAGAGGGTCTCTCTCTATCAATTATTTCTCTCTAATCTGTGCTGTGGGGAGTGGATCAGACAATCACTTGCCACGGGTTGAAGATGGGATCGACAAGGACAAAAAATGTAATGTATGTATTTATTTTCCTTAAAACATATACAAAAGAAAATTCAACGCGTAATGAATAAGGAAAACAGATTGGTTTTTGGTAGATGGATCAAGAAATAGGGAGAGTGAAGAGGTGGGGGTGGCGGGCCCCACCGTGAAGCGGTGGTGCTTGTAGGCAGCTGAGAGGGGTATTTTGGTAAATTGAGTCTTCCTGTCTTCTCTCTTTAGGTGAGGACATTTACAACTCTCACCAGTTGTCTCTATTAGTACTATAATTTTGTTTTTGAGTTTTTCTTTTTGCCTCTTAATGGATCCCACGCGTAATATATTTTTGCAATATTCTAAAAAGCGTAAATCGTTGCGTAGCGTCGATGTCGAGAATCAAGAATTACAAGATTAAACGTGTCAATACGAAGAATAAGTGTCATAATACGTTTTGTATTTTTAATATTATTTTAATTATTTTTAAAATATTAAATATATTTTTATATAAAAAAAAGGGATAAGGCAAGTTTAAGCGCGCTATAACGACGCTTAATTCCGCTATAGCGCTCAACGAAAAAGGTTGACCGCTTTTTTACCCGAATACCTCGAAACGAAGCGTTTTCGACACGCTCCGCTCTATAGCGGCTATAGAATAATTTAGAACACTGCATTTTAGAATAATAATTTTTTAAAGAATATTTGATTAGAAAATAGAAAAAAACTGAATTTAAATGTAAAATTATTTTATTAAGTAAATGTCAGATTGAGGCATTGAGCCCCCGTTTGGTCCACATTATTTTTTTCATTCTCATTCTTCTACTCATTTTCAACCACATATTCTTTTATAAAATAATATTTTCCATCACATCAATAACTTTTCCTTCTTTTTCAACCATATATTTCCCATCACATTAAGTCATCAACTAAAAAAATGCATTCTTTTGAAAATAATGTGAACCAAACAGGGGCTGAAAATGATTTTAAAAAAAAACAATTTTATAGAAAGAACTCAGTCAAGGACATACATAAATATATCGTGAGAATTTCATAATTTAATATAAAGATCGAGGTTCATTACTATTGTGATAATTTTGTAAAAATTGGGTGATAATAAATAATAATTGAGTTAAATCTAGTGGAGATTATTTTAATGCATTTTTTAAATAAAGTAATAATTAGTAGAAAAATAATATTTCCACAAAAAGTGCCAAAAGAAAAAAAAAAATGAGAATATAAATGAGGTCCATCTTTCATTTTCTTGATAGGTTGACCAAAATGCCCTTGTTGCAATATTCAAGATGGAATATCTATATTATTTAAAATATTTTAACCGTGATCTTGGCTAAACTCTCGCTTGAGTCACATTAAAATTTTCATTATTATTTTCAACCACACATTATTCAATAAAATAATATTTCTCATCATATCAATAATTTTTCCTTCTTTTTCAACCACACATTCTCCATCGATCTATTATTCCAATTTTTTTTTTTTTAAATAATGTGACTCAAACACACCCTAATTGAATATTACTGGACGAATGTATTTTTATATAATTACAGTAGTTTTTTTTACCTAAAATGCAGTAAAACTGTATAAGTATATATGTATTACTTGCAGTCAATTAACATATTTTAAGTTTTCTTTAAACTCAATATAATTGTGCTAAACACAATTAAGAGTGTGTATTAACATCGACTTTTACTGTCATTTAAAGTTAATTTGACCATTCAAAGTCATCCAAATCTAGGTTAAAATGTCCGGAAAGAAATGTATATATTTATTTACACAAGTCAAAACAAAAGAATTTAATTACATGTTCATAATTACATCAATTATTCATAAAGAAATATACATACATGTTTTCCACGCTACAATTGGTTCAGGTAAAAAAAAAAACACTTGAAAGATAGTAACTAATATGATTTGGGACAGACAATCACTTGGTCGGATCACACGAGTCAAGGGTTCAAGCAATAAAGTTCAGATGGGTAAAGTTGACAAGCCAATGTTCAAGTTTCGTGAAAGTCTCGGGAGTCGAAAAGAGTTTGATTCAAGATTTGGAAGATATTTGAAAAGAAAACGAGTAGCGTTGATTAAAATGGGCATAACTCTCAACTCGGATGTCGAATTTTCGCACATGAGTACAATTCGAAATAGTCATGAAATTCTGCACAAGGCTACTAGGGCGCACGATACTTTTGAGCTTGCGATCGCACAAAAACATGTCGAGAACAAGTTGGCGGAAAATCGTATAACCATGCGACCGCATGGAAATACACTAAGCGGCCGCATGGTTTTTTGGAGCTTTCTATTTTGACTAAAATACAATCTTTTGATATATTTTATAATATGTAGAGTTATTTTGTGTTTTAACTACATTAATTAGGTTTTAGTATAAATATGTTTATTTCTCCCTCCTTGTTATTGATTTAACATGTACCGAACTTATCAAATATTGTTATATTATTAATTGATTGAACACCCTTTATCGCATTCGCAAATCGAGGTTTATTGGTTTTGTAATCAATAGGTCATTCAAATTTCGTTTTTGTTTGGTTGTTTGGTTCAATAATTTGCGGGTCGAGATTCTACCGTCTCCAACCTGAATTTGGGATTTCCCGACGTTTTCAAATTAATTCCACGATTTTTACGCGTATCTCGTTCCCAGTTTTGCATCAGTAACAATTCAGTCGCGATTTCCACACCATGATAAATTCAGTCGAACTTATTAATAGCACATTTAGTGAGACATTTGAAAGGTCAAAAGCTGCTTCCAGAATTAAGAAATTATTTTTGAACCCATCTAAAAGTATTTTTTTCCGATGGAAGTGTTTCTAGATAAATTTATTCTAACGTAACTTTTGCAGAAAGCTTTTATATAAAAGGCAGAAGCATTGCTACGATGGAGAGGAAATCAATTGTTTAAACAGAGTTATGGGGGTTACCCTACCATTATTGTACTCTAATGAGTAAATTGCTGACTGAAGTAAATTCCTTGAAGGGTCAGGTAACCCCACAAACGTGCTATTTTTTTCATTTTACAGATTGCAACTACAGTGTTCCCTTCACTTGCACATGATAAAGGGCCATTGGCCATGGCTTCACCCACACACATTGGCATGTGAAAAAAGATTTAAATATATACCTTCATTTCCCCTTTTTCCCGTCCTGATAAAGAAAACCTAATTTTATATCAATTAATAGTCGACAACGTCTAAGGTATAGATAACGTATACGGTTAGTTTTAGTCGATGTGTTGTTTGCTAATTAGAAAAGTTAAACGTCTAGCGAACGATAATAGTTGAGCTCTATTTGCTAAATCAACATGTTCAAAGTTATAAAACATACAAGTAAAACAATATAGTAGACAAATGTTACACTTCTTTATACGTTTCAAGTTTCCATCAATGCGCATAAATGGCTTTTATCAATAAGGTGCCTAATGTTCCCAGTGAATTTTCTCTTACATGACGAGGGATTTTTATTTGTATTATCAAAGATCAACGAAGGCATATCGTGCCATCAGGGATGACAAGAGCGCGTCCTTGTGTGAGTGGGAGAGAGAGAGGGGAGGGGCATAGGAGGATTGGCAAAGCATGCCTGTTGGAATCTTAGAGCAATAATGTAAAAATATGAGTTAGAGATGTCTAGAAACCAGGCGTGTGTTCAAGAATGCAACCACATACCCCATGATTTTTTCTTCTTAAATCCTTCTTTACTTTTCATTATTTCTAAAATACATTTCTTTCTCTCTTATTTTTAATCACATATTCTTCAATATAATAATATTACACGTAAATTTTAAAAAAATTCTTATTTTTAAACAACATATTCTCCATCAAAAGACAAACAAATAGACTTCAAAGTGGCTCTAAATAAATACACATACACACCAATGCGTGTGTGTGCGTTTTGTAAAGAAAGCTAGTGGACCATATGGATGCTTCTTATGCAGGTATCCTGACCATTTACATTTATTGAGAGTTGCAGTTATACATACACAATATATATATATATGTATATTATTTAATGTAATATGTTCAAGACTGACATATCCTACAATAACAAAGAATTTCTTTTCAATGTTTGAATCTTGCACTGTGAATATTATTTGAGTATGAAACCGAATGAAGATATACTTCTCCATTTTTGGTTGTTGGATCCCATCAAGTGCACTGTGAATTATTTTTTAAAAGGTGGAATGCAAATGGGGTCCTAATCTACATTAAATTTTTGCAACACGATTGATTGATTTCGTGTGTTGAAAATCAAAGGTAAAAAAAATAAGGGTCAAGAAAACTGGTCAGTAACCCCAAGTGCTCGTACATTTTGAGTATTTACGATAATATTTTCTTAAAGAGTTTTGCGTTCTTATTAAGATATACTTCTCCATTTTTGGTTGTTGGATCCCATCAAGTTGCGAGTAATTAAATGAAAGAATAATACACGTACAACGTGACAACAAAAACATGTTCTAACAAGTTCCAACTCTTGCATATTTTCTTATATTTAAATAATTTGGTAAGTTAATGTGCACTATAATTTAAAACTACTATGTCTGGTTAAGTAAATTAGTTAACCAATTAACTTAACTAATCTATGCCTTGGTCCAAATTAAATAATATTCAAACAAAGGACCACTTGGTATATTTCCATGGAAGATAGAAAAATTGCATTGGCATATGGTGTAGTAATTAATGAACACGGATGGTTAACATAGAATTTTCAGTGGAAAATAATTTTAAGTCAATTGAATCTATGGGAATATTTTATTTTATTTTTATTTTTTTGTTAGCACGGATCAATTTAAATTTTAAATATCAATTGACTCCAATTTTGTTTATTCTTGGTAGAGGATCGGGGAACGATATTTGGTAGTGACTTTTTAAAGATTTTCGGAGTAGTTTCTTTCTTCACAATTATCTCGTTTTTCTATCTTTTTTGGATCGGACCGACCCTCCTCGACTCATTGCATGCCATGACAGTCTATGTTCAGATGAGTTAACTGATTTTATCACGAGCTCTTGTAATTAACCTAGGTTGATGGTATTGTTTTTTAATTACTAAAATAAGTAATTAAGTGCAAATACTATATTGTGTGAGCTATAGACTTATTTAGAATTGTAAACTCTAATTTGACCTTTTGCTCTTGTATCGGATGCTTCAATTTTCCAAGTCGATTTAGTCTTTCATAGGTTTGGACATGACCCGATTCGATTCAATTCTCTAGAATCGAATTGAACCTAAATTTTTTGGTATTTATTAAGTGGAATCATCGAATCTAAATATAATTATGGAACCAGTACGATTTCTTACCATAATTATTATTTTTTTTTAACATTTACAACAACATTAAATTAGTCCAACTAATTATACGTTCAATCTTAACTCTTACAACAACATTACATTAACTCTTATAAAATAGCGTGGTTCAATTTAAAAATATACAAATAACGAGTTGTCTAATAAGATTCATTTACCAATTTATACAAATTACTTTGATCAAAATAGGGGGAAAAAAAAAGGGGTAAGACGAAGAGAGATGTAGCCGCCCAACTACGATTACTTGAGAAACGACCATAATGATTGAGAAAAACCTTAAGTTACTCAATTTTGATTCATTGAAATATAAAATAAAAAAAAAAGAATTTTTTTATATATAATTTTAGTCTAATAATTAAACTAGCCTAATGCGACATGTGCTGATAAATTCTAGTTAGTATGGATGTAGCTCGAATCGTGCCAGCTTGTGGACCACCAAAATTCCAAATTGGTTTGGCAATCATAAGATTTTCAAACCTAAGCTCCAGTTTGGTGTACATTATTTTCAAAAAAATG
>CAIGRF010219102.1:31216-41258 GCA_903798235.1 Fraxinus ornus
TGCTTCATGTACTCACCAGGGCTAAGATCAAGAATACACAAGCAGAAGCAGATAATCACAACAATCAATCAAGAACAAATAGACATGTGATGTAGATATCATATAGGATAACACAAATCTTTTCAAACATATCCACACAGAACAACTGATTAGCACCAAGTTAATCAACAAGTCAACACATATGCATAAATGACCCCACAAAGAAGATCTCACCACACTTATCATATCCCGTTCCATGTCGCTCACACCTCGAGAACACATATCTCACATCATTGCCCACCATACTCACTAGACTAATCACTCAACACATATCTAACTAGTAAATCTCTATAGATCCCAAGTTCTCGAGATAATCCTCTATCACCACTTCACTTTTCCCAACATACGTGAATAATTAGTCTCCACCTAACAGAAGTGATAGAAGTGCCTCTCTCACACTCCACCTGATCAGGGTCTCTTCACAGATAAATGATTCCAACATTTGATCACCTCTACACTCGTGATCCAAATGCCACACTCCACATTTCCAGTACAAAACACCCTAAGCATCTATACTCCACCTTACCAAAAGACATACAACACACTGCTAATACCTCCCAACCTACTATGTATGCAAACAATTACACAAATTAATAAGACCACTCAAATTCATGCCAATGCACATATCAAACACGTTGAGATGCACATATAACCATGCAACTGAATTAAACAATCACACACATGTAGAAAATGATAACACACGGACGTAAATACAGTAACTAGGTTTACACTCAATAAACCTCACTAGGGTCATCACTCGAACCGATAGCCAAATTCGCATCACCTCTCATCTTACCATTCTACTTATCATTCTTTTTGGGACAATCCCTAATGAAGTGTCCGACATACCACAGTCGTAACACCGTCTACCATTGGACTTATCCCATCTATTGTCCTTCTTCTTACCGCCATCATCAACGAGTCACTATTCGAATCACTACAGTCTTGAGGTCTTCCCAAATTCATTTACTTAAATTTCATTCTACAACTCATCATATGTAAATCACCATTTCTCTTATCTTCTTTTTCGACCTTAATCTCTATCTTCTTACTCTTATCTTCTTTGTCAGCCTTAATCTTCATCTTCGTACTCCTAAGAGAATATATGACAATCTCGGGTGTTAAAGTTGTCCCTACCATACTTAATCGCATCATTAACCTCTCTATATGAATCAGTCATAGAATTAAACAAAATGATGGCCTGGTAAGTTTCAAACAATTTCTGATCACGATTAACAATGTCTTGAACCAATTTACAAAATCCTTTGAAGGATCCATTTCAAAGCTAAAAAATCTTTCAAACAAGTACAACTTACTAGGAGTGGACTTAAGCAAATATAAATCTTCCAACTTTTTTCAAAGTTCTATGGTAGAATCAAATTTTCCAACTTTTCTCAAAACAGTGTCAGATATGTGTAAAATAATTGAAGTATATGTAAATTCATCATATTCTTCCTTTTGTGCTTCTGTCAAATTTTCAGAAAATTTGCCATTGAAACTTTTTGTTGAACCAAAATTCCCTTCATCTTTTGTTGCCAAATTGAAAAGTCCAATTTCCCATTAAAAATTTAAACTTTGAAATGTAAAGACATTTTAAAAATAGAACAACCAAAAATGCACAGATAGATCACACAAAGTAATCCTAAGGCACCAATATACACCGTTCTAGATTTTCAGAATTTCGTAAGATTCACGATCTTAGATCAAGAGAATCTTCGAACGGGTCAAGTCCAGGTGTTCTAATAGGATAATCAATGCAATAAGAAGATATATAAACAAAAAAAATCAAATTTCCATGCAATGCAGTCTCACACAGTAACTAAACAACAGTTACAGCACAAAAGCAGTTACCAACTTACATTTAAATTCAACACTTCAAAAAAAATAATTAATTTCTAAATTTCTAGCACAAGCAATGGTTACCCTTCAGGGTAACCCCAATCCTAATATGACCCCACATGATAACGCGCTAATGCTGAAATTTAAATGGGATAAGTCAATTTACCAGAGAGAACCTATCTGAGTCCGTAAATTACGAGAGATGTGAATTTATTGCTTTAGAGCCGCAATTTTAGCCTAAAGTAATTCAGTAAATCTATTGCAGTTGCAACCGTCAAACCCACCAAGGGCAAAATCGTCCTGAAACACAAAAACAACAATATCATCGAGGTATTTATGTAAATAGTTATAATCTGTTGAATCGCAGAAACTATCAAAATAAAAGAAGTAACAATAATACGTTCAGGAAATCAAAAAAAGCAAACTGCCTGAAGAAACAGTCGCCTGAAAGCCAGCCACATGCCGTCGACCTCATGCGTTGGCCACCCAGAAGCATCTCGATCTGCTAAACACATCGGTGGTCTTGGATTCTTCAAATGGCTACTGGTTTGGCAAGAAAATAAGATTGCAAGTACGGTTTTTGTGCAGATTTTTGGATAGCTTCCTGTCGGTTTTCTGCTGCATTTCTGGACAGTTTTTGCTCAATTTTATGGCATGAAATCCACCTCAACCTGCTCTGATACCATTTGTTGAATATTGGACTCCAATCAACCACAAAATCGGGCTCATTTTACCAGCCAATCGACACCCAAGTAAACGACCCAAAACCTTCAAACCACTCCTCTCTTTGGTTTCTATCGGTTTGCCCACTTAGGACACAAAATGGGAAGGTGTTTGCAGCCACAAAGTCTAAAGAACAATGAGAAGATAACAAGACAAATTTCAAGCCGAAAGCACAAAGCAAAAGGAAGGCAGCTGTGTTTCTATCTCGATTAAAGGCAAAGCACACTTCCAAATGACAAAGCCGTGAAGAAGAGACATATATAGGATCACTTAGGGTACAGTAATGAGCCGACCCAACAAGGAGACAATAAGTGGGCCAAACAAGCCATCCACTAAGTGAGGAATCGGGGCCATGAACGACTCTAATTAATTAGACTGCTTCCAATGGCTCTAAATAGTTTTAGGGTCGGGTCATCAATATTACGTGTCGATACAATGCTTATCAACATCAATTTTACATCATCGTCCGAATTTATTTGGTATCAAAACCCAACATATTATAAAGAGGAGAAACACCTTCTTTTCTTCCAATTTGTAGGGAGTAAAAAACAGAGAGAGTGGTTAGCGTCGATGCTTGTTGACAACACAATAGTCAACGTGAGTTCGCAAGCCTGCATGGCAACACAATAGTCAACGTGAGTTCGCAAGCTTGCATGGCAACGTAGGGGGGATAAACTAGGTTTGAAAATTGAATTGATTTGGAATGTCGATTAATTGGTGTTTTGGTGGGTAAATGGTAATGGATTTGATAATTGGGGCTTATTTTATTTAAAAAACAAGAGGCCCAAAACTTTAAAAAAGAGCCTAAAGTTCAGAAGGCCAAACTTATGTCATCTTCTTCCTTCCACTTCTTCCACCCAACGGCCACTATAAACTTCCACTCGATGCCTGACGACGACTATAAACTTCAACGGAATCAGTACGAGTGGTACCGTCCCTTCGTTGGGTGCTAGCTTCACCACTAAGAATAGTTCTAATATGTCACTTATAAATTGTTATTGATGTGACAATTAATCAAAAGACATTAGAAATAGGGTTTGAGCCGCTAATGCACCACCGCAAATGTTAGATTTTGCATCAACAATTTGACAAAGAGAATGTTCGACTCTGCTTATGAAGTATCTATAAGTACCATTTTTAAAAAGTATGTCTTTAAAAATATTTCAACTAATAATACATTATTGAACATATGAAATACTAATGCAATATTTTCGTTACTAACTCATTAAAAATGGAAAATAATAAAATTCGTCGATGATACTAGCTTTTCAGTTACGATCCACCGACTGAAGTACCGTCAATAATTGCCAACAACATCACCATCGATAAAACGGAGATGCATCTGTTATACTGATAGAAGATGCATCGATGATAATGACAAATGACAATATTGTTGTCATTAATATCAGGCGAATTACCTGGCAATTATTGATTTCCTTCAAAATCATCGATAAAATATGGTTGAAAATCAACTATGAAATTGATTTATATGAATAATGCTTGATATACACTTCTTGTTGCCATTTGATGTGGTGTTAAAAGATGATTGAAGTGAAAAATGTTTATTTTTTATCTGTCTACTAATGTGTTGTCACATGACACAATGTAGAAGATGATGTTCATGTAGCATAATTGAATTTCTATAGACAATCTCTATATAATTAATTTTATTTTCTTGAATACACCTTGTAAAACTTTTTACCAATGGTTTTTCATTGTTTGAGGCACGTACGGTCAGATTATGTCAAATCAAATGAATCTTTTAATGCGCATACAATTTTAGCTTCGATAATAGCAAAATATTAATCTCAACCTACATGCAGATGATTTTGAAATTATACCTCTATTTTTGTACATAAATAATATTAGGCCAACATAACTTGAAACTTCAAAATGCAAGAACATATTTTTATCACTCGATATCAAAGAAAGATAGTCGATCGAAATAAAATAAAATTAACCTAGTAAATAAATTTGGAATGCATAAATAAAAATAATAAATGAAGTACATAACTAAGCACATGTTTGGCACACATTAAAATTTTCATTTTCATTCTTCTACTCATTTTCAAACACACATTTTTCAATAAAATAATATTTTCCATCACATCAGTAACTTTTCTTTCTTTTTCAATCACACATTCTCTATACATTAAAAATGGAAAATAATAAAACTCGTCGATGATACCAGCTTTTCAGTTACGATCCACCGACCGAAGTACCGTCAATAATTGCCAACAACATCACCTTCGATAAAACGGAGATGCATATGTTGTAATGACAGAAGATGCATCGATGATAATGACAATTGACAAATGACAATATTATTGTCATTAATATCAGGCGAATTACTTGGCAATTATTGATTTCCTCGATAAAATATGGTTGAAAATCAGCTATGAAATTGATTTCTATGAACAATGCTAGATGTACATTTCTTGTTGCCATTTGATGTGGTGTTAAAAGATGATTGAAGTGAAAATTGTTTATTTTTTATCTGTCTAATAATGTGTTGTCACATGACACAATGTAGAAGATGATGTTCATGTAGCATAATTGAGTTTCTATAGACTGCAATCTCTATATAATTAATTTTATTTTTTGGAATACGCCTTGTAGAACTTTTTACCAATGGTTTCATTGTTGTATTAAGTTGAATGTACAGAAATTCATTGCCAGAGATTTTACAGGATACTCACGTGGATGTGGGTCCCACCTAATTTAAATATTATTAAAAAAATGGGATCCACATGTTTGTTTCTGCACTGTATGTTTTCGTTTCTGTATGACAAGCCTCTTTCTTCATTGTTTGAGGCACATACGGTCAGATTATGTCAAATCAAATAAATCTTTTAATGCGCAGACAATTTTAGCTTCGATAATAGCAAAATATTAATCTCAACCTACATGCATATGATTTTGAAATTATACCTCTATTTTTGTACATGAATAATATTAGGCCGACATAACTTGAAACTTCAAAATACGAGAACATAATTTTATCACTCGATATCAACGAAAGAGAGTCGATCGAAATAAAATTAAATTAACCTAGTAAATAAATTTGGAATGCATAAATAAAAATAATAAATGAAGTACATAAAATCATGATTGCATCGTGGAGGAGACCTTTCACAAGTGAAAATCAATTTTTGAATGGATCGATAGCTAGCAGTCATACCCATTAACACACATTTTGACAACAATTAAAAAAATCACATAAATTGACGTCATGCCCATTGATTAATAATTAACACAATTATTGGCAAGAAAAGTTCATACTTATCTTCAAACAATACTTTTACTTATTTTACGTGACACGATCAAAATTCAAATCCTACCGTCCAATCAAACCATCTAGAGTTGCTATTCAAATTCTTAAGATAAGCTATTTCTATTTGTGAGCATAAAGAGAGTAACAATTTGACAAAAAAGTGTCATTTTTCGATTGCTTAGGCTACACTTTAAAGAAAACCATGCTTCCGTCACTTTCGATATTAAAAATGGTGTAGTGTCCGTAAAGCACAAGGCAAAAGATGACGCTGCAGTGAGAACTTTTTTCTTTACTTTTTCTTTATATAGTATTCTACTTTTACACTAATAAGTAATTAGCACAGTTGTTAAAACCAAATTGGTCGATCCGGCCCAAAAATCGACGAACCAGATGGTGGTCTATCCAAGTGTATTAATTGGTCCATTAAGCAAATGAATCGTTCAAGAACCGATTAAACCACTCCATAACCATTCAAACCGAATGAATGATTACAAAGTCCAAGGCAAAATTATATATAGGGGTGTCAACAAGTTAAGCCGCAAGTCGAAACTTTTTGCTCGGGCTCGGCTCGAGTAAAAATACTTTGAGTTTTTTTTTGTCCGAGCCGAGCCGAGCAGAGGAAAAACTCGACCAAGAAATTTAGGCTCGACCTGAGCTTTCGGCTCGGGCCCGAACCTGCTCGATTTTTTTTAAAAAATAAATTCGTGACAAATCTAAATTTTTTAAAAAAATTAAAATTTGTGCAATTTATATGTATAATAAATAATAACTAAATATTAACATATAAAAAAATTACAATTAAAATTAAAAGAGATTTTTTTAAAAATTAAAAAAAGAAGTGGCAGACAAATTTTTTTTTTTTAGGCTCACAGGCAGGGCTGACTCGAGCCGACGTCCCAAAATGGGGTTCGGCCCCACCAGTCACGAGCGTTACTTTACAAAATAATTTCTAATTAAAATTAAGGTCCAGCAATGATCCACCTATTGAAATATTGACTCGATAATTTTTTCGAATAGACGATCGAGTTAGATCTTATAACTATACTAATTAATTCTTATGATTGCAATATTAAACAAAATTAAATAGTATAATAAGCAAAATTTCATTTTTTTTCCTTTTTAATATTTTTCAATATTATCCGAAGAACCTTTTAGAAGCTATAAAATAGACCCCTTACCCATATTTGTTTTTAAATAAGTGAGTCGAAATACCACTTGTAATTAATTATTTACTAAAAGTAAAGTTTTTATTAACCATAGTTTAGAAGTTGGTGAAGTCATGAACATGGATTTTAAAACATTAGATTCGCATGTGTCATGCATCTTTATTGATTATTAAAATTTATTTAAAACCTACTATGGACGAACGTGTCACGTTCCACGTCCAATGTATGTATGATTTATTGGGAAATATTAGTAGTGACGAAATCGAAACTAGATCCTTCTTAAGAACTAAGATGATGTAAAGACTCTGTCAATTCATTTACAATCCATTTGACATGATTTTTGAAACATCAAAAAGAAATTTTTGAGACGCAAAAACTATTTTTAGACTCGTTTAACTAATTTTATGAGAGTATTTCTTTTAGCTAGAAGAAGTTGATCCAGTATAACTTCGTCTAAAAGTGTTTTCAGAATAGAAAACTCATTTAAAAATTGATTTTAAATAAAAAGAAAAATAGTTTCCCCTAAAAACTCATCTATAAAATCCAAAAGCAAAAGCAAACACTTCTTTTTATGAGAGTATTTCTTTTAGTTAGAAGAAATTGACGTGTGTTTGAACCACATTATTTTGGAAGAATGTATTCTGAATTAGTAGATTGATGGGGAATGTGTAGTTGAAAAAGAAGGAAAAGTTATTGATGTAATAGAAAATATTATTTTATTGAAGAATGTGTGGTTAAAATGAGTAGAAAAATGAGAATAAAATTTTTAATGTGTACCAAACTCCAATGTGACTTCTTCTAAAAGCATTTTCAGAATAGAAAATTCTTTTAAAAATTGATTTCAAATAAAAATAGTTTCCTTCAAAAAGCAAAAACAAGCGCTTCTTCTAGTTTGAAAAGCATTTAAAGTGTGGTAGTAAAGTATTTCCGAAATAGAAAACTCTTGTGAAAATTGGTTTTCAAACAAAAATAAAAATAATTTTATAGAAAATAAAATTCATATCAAACGGATTCTAAGAGTCACTATAAAGGTAGCCAAGCTCGTTGATTGAACTCCTTTTTTATCGTAGATATTTTGACAACAATATACCCACGACATTGGCGCGAGCCGTTTAAAAGTTGCAAGTGTCAACAAAATTTCATGAGTAACATTTTCGAATTTTAAGAACTAGTTTTGCTATGCTTAAAGATTTTCCTAAGTTAATAGCGTTCTATTTGCCCAAGCACGAAATAAATAATTACTTTTTAAAAAAATAAGTAACTTTGTGGACTTAAAAATTTAAGATATTTTAAGATGTTCGAAATAAAATAATATTTAAAAGTAATTTTATTATAAAAAATTAAAATAACAACCCATCCCTCCATTGGCTTGCGATCACTTGCCCACGCTGGCCACGCTATGTTTCGTCCAGTTACTTCGTTCCACTTTTCAACTACTCATTGGTTTTAATTTAGTGGTCCCAATTTATTTTGGAGTAAAATATAAAAGAATTAAGTCGTGTACTTTTATTTTCAATTGAAAATTTTCATTAATGGCTCCTGATTTATTGTAGAAGTAGTAAGTTGATCCTCAACTTTTCTTAATAGTTGTACAACAAGCTTTCAACAATAAACCAGCCAAATGTCTGTTAAGCCTCCCGTATTACTAATTTATAAATCGTCAAACTTTATTTTTAACAACGTATTTCAGGGAATTTACAAGTACTGTCCATTTATTCATAATTACTTTTTATTTATTTATAAATTAAACAGATTATAAATTATTTCTAAACGGAGCATGCCCACATGACGATTTAACAAGTATTTGTACAGTTTCATGTTAATAAAAACTAATTGTGAAAAAGTAATGTTATTTATTACCATTGATATTCATCAACAGTCTATTTGACATACTCACATAACCTCATTATCCAAAAATTCATTGGATAGTCTGCCACTAAAGAGTAACGATATTTATCAACGTTGACGTTTATCACCCGTCTATGTGATAGTTGGGGCTACATTTAAGAATGCATTTTTTTCGCTGGACAAGGTGAACACTGACCCTGCTATCACGTAGATCAGTGATAACATGTGATAAATTGCATTATTCATTGTAAAAGTATAATAAAAGGTTATGGACCAACTTGCTATATGACAATAAGTTGAGGATCAATGATGCAATTTTTTCCTTTTTTGTTTTTAAAATTTAAGTCTTATAGTACAATTAAAGTGAATGAAAGTTTAAGGATAACTGATAATTTTGCCTTACGTGCCCATATTCGTAAATAATGTCGAGTCTAGTTCAATTTAATACAATATATTTAATTCAACAAGGAGCATCTCAATTATTGACTATTATTAATTTCTTGTAAAGTAGAATAATTATTTGTGCACACATGGGTTATGATGCCGTACATTTTACAAGTTCTTTTCGACCCTGAAAGCCAAACTCGAGTCATTAAATATCATACGATATCAAAGAACGGTTACTATAACAACTTTTTTTAACGCAAGTTAAATGGAAATTTCGTTTTGTTCTCTTTATAAAAGAAATAAGGGGATAAGTTTTACACTAACCTAAGAACTTGTGAAAGGTTGATAAAAATAAGAAAGCTTGGGATAATTTTTTGCTTTAAGTCTCGAGAATTTGTACACGTGTTCCTGTCCAGGAAAATATGCATATCATTGATATCGACAAATCTAAGATCGTAGCCAACTCATTGTCACGTTATATAAGATGCGAAGTACGCTTAAATGTGGCTAATGTGACTTTTGCAATGTGTGCACGAATGCGAACTCGTATTAGGTTCGTAGAATTTAGTTATTGACTTGAGCATATAACTAAAATAAATAATTTATCAACTCATAACTAAACATGGGACCAACTAAGTACTATATATCCCATTTAGTATGATTGTCTCGTTTGATAGGGTTTCACACTATTGACTTCAACGAATGGAGGAAACAAGAGAGTAGAAACAAAGAATAATTATACCTAAAGTTTGAAAAAAAAAAAAAA
>CAIGRF010219262.1:8359-23550 GCA_903798235.1 Fraxinus ornus
AAGACTTTTTACCAACGGATATTCTGTTGGCAATTACAAGATTTTTAGCAACGAAAATTCTGTTGTCAATAAAAGACTTTTACCAACGTTATTTCTGTTGGAAATGATAAGAGTTTTACCAACGAAAATTCCGTTGGTAAATGGAAAAATGTTTACCCACGAAAATTCAGTTGGTAAAAGCAATACACTATCAGACACCCTCAATTTAACAATGGATTTTCAGTTGGTCTTCTTCCGTTGGTGAAGATTATTAACGATGGATATAGTGACTTCAAGCACGGATATTCCGTGTGTAGTGATTTATTTACAAATAAATTTTTAAATATGTTAATATTTAAATTAGTATTTTTTTTTAACTTATTTGTAAACTTTACAATCATAAGTAAAATTTGCATTTTTAAATAATTTTAACACATATTTATTTATAAGTAACTTTTTATATTTTATAAGTGAATTTTTGTCTTGTTAATAGTATTTTTACTTTATAAACAATTTTGTACACATAAGTGATTTTTATCTTATAAGTAATATTTTACTTACAAATAATTTTTTTAGTTAATATATTTTTATGTACAAGTTAGTTTGAACAAAATATATCGGTGTCCAAAAAAACTAACAAGCACCAATTTTTTCAATCCCTCATAAATGATGTCACCCAAAACCAGAAAAAAATCCCAAGCAACCCTAAGAGGAATATATTCAAGTTAATATTCTTTAGATTAAACATTTTTTAGCCAAGCGATTCAAAACCTTACAATTGAAGAAATTGAACCCTTGTAATATTAATCCTCTATCAAACCACTTTCATGTCCTTACAATTTGATATGATCTCCTAGGTCATTTTTCAGTCTCATTATCTTTTTCGCATTTGTTTTAATTCATTTGATACTTAAACATAATCATGTCCTAGAGCATAGCAACGTCAAATCACACGTCTTTTAGCTCAACATAATGAATACTGTCAATATAAAAAGTTGACTCTTCAATTTGTAAGTCGCATTGAATTTCAAATTTTCCAACTACGAGAAAGAGATTAGTTTGAACTTACTTTTCACCTGAAAAAAATGTGACCAACTAAAAAAATGTAAAGTGCTAAGTTAACCATTTCAACTCAGTCACATCCAAAAATAAAATCATCTCACATAACTTATCAAAATAAATGCATAAGCACTAGAATCTATATTTTCTTTTACTTGACAAAGTTCTTGATTTCTATTCTCTAGAGTAGCATGACCCCAATTAGGTCTATTATTGCATGGTTGAAGCTCTTCAAAGCATTGTGTTCTTCTATTACATCCAAAATCTTACTATGCCAGATATTTTTACATTTAGTTTATCACCTTTATGTAAACGACTATAGATTTTTGATGATATTTTTACATTTAGTTAATCACATTTATAATGGTAAACAACTATAGATTTTTTTATAGCATGATCTTTTATATTTTAGAAATAATTATTCTTGGTCAATGTACATTTATGCATATATACCATATTGCTTTAATTTAATAGCGTATACTATAGTTCAACATTAGGCAAAGAGTCGAGAGTTCACCAAATCATCATCCCCAATCATGTTTTTTTACTATTATAAACTTAATTTTATAACCCAAAAATTCATAAGTTCTAAGCGAAAATTACATTTAAACTTCCAACCTTAAAACTCTCACTCGATTGCTGGATCAAATAGTTCTAGGTAAGATTTTTTTTCTAGATCTTCCAATCATCGAACTATCATTCACTGATAATCAATATCTAGGCAAGAATCTTTGTAATTCGACTGACCTTTGTATTTATAATAATCCTTGAATTAATAGATATCTTATAATTTAGTGAGACAATATCGTTATATACAACAAGAGCAAAAACATTTACATTTATTCAATTATGGCATGTATCATGATATCGCAAAATTCACTCTTTCTGAAAAATAATTCCAAAAATAATCAAAAAATAAAATTCGCATCATTTAAGTGTAATTATACAAATTCTCAATCTCATCATTATCTCTATTGCTACACCATTCCAACAAATATGAAATGACATCAGAATGTTCAAAATCGGCTTATCACCAAAAAATATGTTCCAAAAGTATAATGTCACGAAATCCTGATAGACACTTCACGCGTTCCATTAGATTATGTTCTAGAACCATTTCGTAATTTCCATAAGCACGTAGCTTCTCAACATAGGTTATACCCGAAATCTTTTAATATTCTCTCTCAGAATGTTAAAAGTATGCATGAATCTAGCCATCGAACTAAGCATAAAAAGGGAAACATGCCAAAATGGATCACACAACCATGTCAAGAGCAACATCACTCAAGAACTTGGGGATAATGCATTATTTGAAATCAAATTTTGTTTGATACTACTAATAGTATTTTTCAACTTAAATATAATTTTGTAAAAATTGTTAACAAACGGATGGGTCTAAATACTTTAAAGTATTTTTCAATTTAAAAATCGGGAGCATTTTAAAAAATAAATTTAACTCCAAGTAGGTAATAGAATATCCAAATAAATATTGTGAATTTAATATTTTATGTATTTATAAAATGTATTTTAGACTTCGAGTACATAAAAAAATAATTTAATCGTCTGAAAAAATAATATAAATATACTCAAAAATTCAGAAAAATACAGGGATCAATTTACAATTTTTAAATTTCCAAACAACCCCTCACGCACTTGCACGCATCAGAAGGAATTTTTTACTGGGTGGCGCCCCACTCGCACCCCGACGATGCTTGTACTTGATCTTTCTTCGTCCAATTTTTTCTTCCATCCCCCTAATTTCAACGTTCAGGGTTGATTTGTGTGGTCAAATTACAAAAGTTTCATACTTAACACCATGTTTGGGACAACAGCATAAAGAAGTCACATAGCGAGGGTAGTAAAATTATGTTCATCATCTTCTTCATTTTCCCATAATTTTAAGATTTCCATCCAAATTTCAAAACTTTATAACTTCTTCGTTTTACGTCCAAATTTAGAGTTCTTTATATTGTTGGAAAGCTCATTGAAATACTTTTCTAACCATGTCAATCTTATTGCATGATAATTAACGTATGAAAAGTAGTAATTTTTTAAGATTTTTGCAAAATCAACTAGGATTTCAATTCTCTCACAAATGTAATAACGAAAGTTGACGAAATTTCGTAAGTGAAATCTACAACATATTCGACACATAATTTCAAATTTCGTTAATTGTAGATATGTATATCAAACAACGCCATTAAAGATACACACGAGATTTTAGAATTTAACGTATAAGATTCATAACTCAATTGAATCATATAATGACACGTTTAAACATGAAATACTACAAGGAATTTAACCTTAGAGCTCTGATACCAATGAAAGAACTTATGGCATGCTCGAGCATAAAATTAGTTCAAGAATTCTTACTTTAAAAAAATGAAATTTCAAGATCTTTTTGTAGTTGAATCACCTTGCTACTCCATATCTCAAATTTTTTATTTTTAGCACTCCAGGTCCCAATCCCAATTATCATGGAATGAGATCATTATCCACATTTTAAGTGCTCAATTCCGTGAGATTTTATGCCAAAAATGTGATTCTAGGCACTTTTCAATTTAGGCATAATTATCTATATGAATTTTCACTTATTGCTGCCATCTTTCTTCTTGTCCAAGATAAAACTTGGAGGTTGTATAGAAGTTAAGGGATGTTATAGGGAGTTGTAGGTTTGAATTCCAAATTTAAACCACTCCATCCAACCATTTTGTTGTCTTGCAGATCGATTCATCCCATATGAACGATCCACGACTTGTATTTTTCAAGAGCAACTATGAAGTATAAACTAAAATTGAAAGACTTTATAAACTTATGCAGTAATGATTTATATAAAATGTGGAAATTTCAAAATACAAGCTTTGATTAATTGAAAATCTTGCCTGCTTTATTCAGTTTCTCCAAAGAATAAGCAAATGTCAACTTTTTATCAAGTATAAATTAACAAATTCACCCTTAAAATAATGACTTTCCAGATTAAGAGGTATGTCAATTGACACAAGACACTCAAAGCATGTTTGAGAAGTATTTTTAGACGATATAAATTATAAATGGATAAAAATAAATAATGAATAAATTGATCATACTTGTAAATCCTTCGAAATATATGAATAAACATGAGCCAAACACAGGCTAAGTCTCTCAAAGATCTCTTCAAGAAGTTCAATACAGAGCTACTGCCATATTCACCCAAAGGTGTTTATCTTGATTAACCAGCCACATATTTCACCATTTTATGCAACGACCACTAGAGCAACTCTAATATAGAAAAAGAAAGGAAACAAAGGTCTATTTTGCTTTATTTATAAAAATAGTGGCTCCTCGTAGGAATCTTTCTGTGCTTCCCCGGCCAAACACTCCCATAAAGCAAAAGATAAAGGTGTGACATATTCTCTAACAAAGCAGCATATAAATCCAAAGAATATCAAAATAAAAGCAGGATATGGAGAAATCAGCCGAAACAACATAGCAATCCGAACATAAGATTCTTGTTTATCCAGCGTCAGGAGACGAACCATGCAACAAAAACTACACTTCTAACCCTTGCATTAGGGATTTAGGACACTGCATAAAACATATAACATTATTGTTACAACACGAAAGGAGAAGGACTAACAACTACGTGCCTTAGTGGGTGTTCCACATTGCCGCCACCAGCATGCTTGACAAATTCAGTTGGCGAGTAGAAGTTACCATGACAAACACACACTATTCTTACCTTGTCTCTCTTCCTGTATCGGTATAAAAATCCTTCAATCCTTATACCATTGGGGCCAGATCCTCTGGTAGAGACAAAAGGCATATCGAGCATGACATTCTTGAATGTTGTCTCCTTTGTGTCATCACTAACAGCAGTTCCTAGTATTGTTCTCTGGGGAATATGGTTTGGTAAAGAGGGGACACTGGAGGTGCGCTTCAACTCAGCTGCCCTCTGTGTTACTCCGGCAGAAGAACAGTGATCTAAAAGAACAAATTAACAAAAGGAACAAGTTAGTTTTCAGAAAAAGCACAATTCATCAAAACAAGAGCATGTTTTGTTGTGCTGAACAGCCTGAACTTATTTTGCCACTTGATTTCCAAAGTTACTGTTCACTACTAAAATTACTTTACCAGAAAGGAAGTGTTTCTAGAAAAGTGACTTTTGAGCACGGTAAACATGGATGCTCTAAATTCCGAATATTATCACAGGTGTTGCATATGTGGCTTATATAGAGTGGAACACAAGTTTACTGAATCAAAATGGCCAATGCGGGACTTTTGAGCACGGTAAACATGGATGCTCTAAATTCCGAATATTATGGCAGGTGTTGTATATGTGGCTCATATAGAGTGGAACACAAGTTTACTTGATCAAAATGGTTGATGTCGAGTTTTATTCATTGTTTGTTTGCCCGGAACGCTGAATAAGTTGGGAGTGCGGGGGCAATGCTCTCGCGGTACGGTAGATGTGTATTTTTCTTGTACGAGCCCCAAAGTTTTGTATGGGCTTGGAATAGGGTTAGTATAAATACTGATGATGTAATCCTATTATTCATACTAAATAAAAACTCAATTTCTCTCCTTGTGTTGATTCTTTATTTCACTTCTCTATTATTTTGCGCTTAAAACCCAACAATTGGTATCAAAGCAAAGTCTAGATGGCAAGTTCTTCGATTATAAAATTCGATGTGATGAAGTTCAACGGAACTGGGAATTTCAGATTATGGCAGCGAAGGGTGAAGGATTTGTTGGCGCCACAAGGGATTGAAGAAGCCAGAGGGTATGTCAGATGCTGATTGAGAAGATCTCGAGGCTCGAGCAGTAAGTACAATTCGGCTTTGTTTGGCGGACAAGATCATGTATCACGTAGTGGACGTTGAATCTCTGGTGGAAGTTTGGCTGAAATTAAAGAGTCGTTATATGTCGAAGTCTCTTACGAACAAGCTATATTTGAAGCAGCGTTTATAGATGCTCAAAATGTTGGAGGGTACAGTTCTGATTCAACACACAAATGTGTTTAATCAAATTATCATTGATTTGTTGCGACTTGAAATCAAGTTCAACGACGAAGACAAGGTAATGATATTGTTATGCTCTCTTCCCCCTTCTACGACCACCTAGTGACCACGTTAACGTGTTGTAAAGAGGCTCGAAAAATTAGAGGAAGTCAGATCAGCCCTGTTGGCCTACAACCCGCGAAAACAGTGTACTGACGAAAGTTCACAGGGTGAAGGGTTGATCATGAAAGGTTATTAGGATCGTGGGAGAAAGAAAGATAGAGGTGGTTCTTACAAAGGGAATACGAGATTGAAATCCAGAAATCAAAATAAGAAAAACATCAAGTGCCATTAGATGGGTGACTTTAAAAGGGATTGTCCGAATAAGAAATAGGGTAATGAAAGGAAAGATGACGTGTCCTCAAACTCGGCTAATGTTGTAGAAGGAGACTCGAATTCCGGAGATGGAGACATGCTAGCAATCTCTGTAGGTAATTCTGATAGATTACATGACTCTTAGGGTACTTGATTCAGCGTATTCATATCACACGTGTCCTCACTGGGATTGGTTTTGATTCATATCGTTCGGGTAATTTTGGATCTATTCTGATGGGTAATGATGTATCATGTAAGGTCATTGGAATGGGGTCCATAAAATTTAAAATGTTCGATGGTGTGGTGAGGACTTTGGATGGTGTTAGGCATGTACCAGAATTGATAAAGAACCTAATTTCCTTACACACTTTAGACACATGTGGCTATTCTTATAAGTCAGAGAGTGGGGCCTTGACAGTGAAGAAAAGGGCTATGATTGTGATGAAATGTCAGAAATTGGCAAAAACTATCTACAAACTACTGGGAAAAACAGTTTTAGGTGGAGTTGCGACAACAAAATCTAAGTCAGATAACACTCCTATGGCACATGCGACTAGGGCATATAGGAGAACGTTGTATGATTGAGCTTCACAAGAGGAATTTGTTGAAGGGAGTAAAATCATGCAAGCTTGATTTCTGCAAATTTTTTGTACTTGGAAAAGAGTCCAGAGTGCAGTTCAAGATAGGAAAACATAAGACAAAGGGCATTCATGATTATGTGCATTATAATATTTGTGGACCAGTGAAGGGGTTGTCTAAAGGTGGATACCAGTATTTCATTACTTTCATGACTTCTCTAGAAAAGTTTTTGGTATATTTCATGAAGTACACGTTTGAAGCCTTTGCCAAGTTCAAATTGTGGAAAGCAGAAGTAGAGAACCAGACATGTAGAAAAATTAAGTATCTCAGGATAGACAATGACACAGGGTACACGGATTTACATTTTTTGAAATTTTGCGAGGAACATGGTATTCGGCAGCACTATACAGTTCGCAAGACAACGCAGCAGAATGGTATAGCAGAGATGAAGAACAAAACAATTGTAGAATGGGCAAGATGTTTGAAGTTGAATGCAGAGCTTCCGAAAAGTTTTTGGTCAGAAGCTGTGAACATGGCATGTTACGGTATGAACAGATCACCACGAACAGTGCTAGATGGGAAAGTTGCATAGGAAGTTTGGACAAGTAATGAATTTGATTATTCTGGATTAAGAGTATTTTGGTGTCCGATTTATGTGTATGTATCTAGTGATCAGAGATTCAAACTTGATTTGAAATCAAGAAAGTGTATTTTTCAGGGCTATGTGAAAGGTGTAAAAGGCTATAAGTTCTGGGATCTAGAGGCAAAGAAGATGGTGATCAGTTGGGATGCAGTCTTTGATAAAGCATTCATGCTTAAAGAGCTTTCAGATGAAGAGAAGCCTAGTTTAGACGAGGGCAGAAACAAGGGCTAAGTAGTGCAGGTAGAACTAGACAATGTTGACATGGAAATTAATGCTCAAGGAGTGAACAATTCCGGCTCAGAAGATGAACAATATTATAGTATTCGCCCTCTACCCCTTCTCTTTCGGGAAAACTGTTGGCTGGACCTTTCTTGGTGTGCCTCAATGGTGGGGTCATAAGCTAAAACTGGTACTACATTCAATGTTGCTGTAGCCAGTACTTGCCCTGGGTTAAGGGTGGTTGACTGTTCAACCTAATGTTCCATCAAATGGGAAGGGGACATCTTCCTTGTTGTCTTTGAGGAGGTAGGAGTCCCTGGCTGGCCCTATTGTGATGATCTTTCAATTCTTCATTGATAATCTTGCGCCTTATCATTTTTAGTAAGGCGTCATAACTGGTAGGATCTTTGTTTTGCACATCTCTCTAGAAGAGAGAATTCATGTTCAGCCATCTCCTAAGGGTTGATAGTGCTTCTTTATCGATAACTTGTACGGAGTAGGTCATTTCATTAGTAAAATGAGATAAAAACACTTTTTAATGACTCTCCTTGCTGTTACCTTGTCTTGGAGGTGTTGTATTGGCCATTCACCTTCATTGCTTGTTGCGAAGTGTTTAAGAAAAGCTTTTTTTGAAGTCTGTACAACTTTTGATACTCCATTCTGAAAGTTTAATGTACCACACTTTAGCTGCCCCACTTAGGGTCAAATGGAAGGATCTACATTTCATAGCGGAAGTTGAACCCCTTAGGCTTATGTGCGTTTTGAAGCCGTTGAGGTGTTTGGCAGGATCACATTTTCCATCGTACTTAGGAATTTAGGAAGCATGAAGTGGCTTGGGATAGGGGCATCCTTAATTCTCTGGGAAAATGGAAAATTGTTATCATCATCGTCGAGGTCACAAGACCTATGTAATTCTCTTGGGACAGTCCTGCTTGATTCCTAGCTTATTCTGCCCTCCTTTGACGCCTATTCCTAGGTGGAGGATTCTGAGATAGGTTGCCATAAATAGGTTCATTTTGTCTTTCGAACTGAGGTGATCACTATTGCCTATTTCTAGGTGTAAAAGAAGGTTGAGCTTGCCTATTTTTAGGCCTTTTGGGGCTTAAAATGTCGAAGAAACTTATGGATCTCTGAGGCATGTCTTCTAGTTCGTAATTTGGAGGAAAGTTGAATGGAACCTCATTGGTTCAGTGGCATAGTTGGTAAATGTATCAACCTCAACTTCCCTCTTTTGAGGGGCCTCTTCTCCGATGTAATGTTGATAATCAGCCATTTGACTTTGGACCTCCTCTTCACCATGATAGTAATTCCCTTATGGAAGGTCATAAAAGAAAACATTTCCTAGAGCTGCATATGGGGAATTGGGTATCCTCACTGGTTCTGCATATTCTTCAGCAACTTACATAGCAATATTCTGCTGAATAGTATCCCTCATGTTTGCGGCCATTGTGGCCACCTCCTGGTGAGTTTGACAATTATTCTGGATCCACCTCAGTGATGCTGTTGATGAAATCGATGGTAGGTTGCTGGAGCAGCATGTGAGGATTTCCCTTCTTCTGGGTGTTCTCTAGCTCTCTGAAGCGCTTACTTTTCATTGTCAGAACTCATGGTAACGTTTCTTACTCTTCATTGTCATGATGACATTTATGGACATAGGAGAAGCTTTACGATGCGAGACGAAAATATTCAAGCACCGACAATATGATCATAGATGATTGCATATAAACAATCATAAACAACTTAACCAAAGTAAAAATAATCTAAACTCAAGCAAATAAATATGACATAAGTAAGAGAGAAGATCGAGTGTAGTTTTGAGTGTAAAGAGTTACATTAGAAATAAATGTTACAAGAGTTGCTTATTTATAGAGTTCTGGCCGAAGTAGTAGTCGTTTGATAAGAACCCCGTGACCTGATCTCCTAGGTCGAAGCTTCACATCACTTAGTCTGCAATGCATTTAATAAATTGACAACGGGTCAGCTACCCTATACAATAGGATGACAATCCTAGTATTCATTATTATAAACGTTACACTAATCATTCATAAAATTGCCTGCAGATCCTTTAAAAGACAGCAAGGGCTTCAGCTAAAGGAAGCTCCGCATGGTAATGGCTTCGGTAAAAGGGAGCTTCGCATTGAGCGAGTGCTTCGATCAAAAGGAGGTTCAGAACAAATGGCATCAACTTCTTCTTTGACTTCTTTATTTTGACAAATTGGGTCTTTTTTGAGTTTGACAAATCTAACTTATATCTCCACGTAGACTAATGTAGTCTCCACTTGGAGCCTCAGTGGCGAGGCTAACAACTTCAATGTCTATATATCGCTTGGCATTGATTTTCCTTATAGCAATCTTCCTCAATGCATCTGTAAGAGTTTGTGACAAGGGAGCTTCACGTGTCCATTTATCTCTATCCTTTGAATCTGATAGAATAGTTAAGGAATGAGAAATTTGGCACGAAGGTTTTTGAATAATTTCACTTTTTGGTTTCGATGATCTTTAGGGATTTCACAGCATCATTAAAACATTGGGTCTTGCTGGAACCCATGGATAGGCTAGGGTTTAGGTTTGCTCGGGGAGGGTAGCTTCATCTTTCTTCATGACTCTTATGTACTCCATTGATAGTCGATGACTGGTTCTTGAGATTAAGGAATCATTTTCGCACGACATCTTTCCATTGCTCGTATCCATTTTTGAGTGGTGACTCGAATATGTAGTAATCGAATTGTACTTCAACTTTGATTTGAAACTATACTAGTATTGTCAGTTTTTTTTGAGGTGATTCTTGGATGAATAGCAGCCCAATGGTTTTATATTGACAATTAATCCGTAGAACCACCCAAGATAATGGGAAAATTGACGAGATATAAGGTTTTCTAAATCTCCATATTCGAAGATATTGATTCTAAATATGGACTAAGGTTTTCTTGAAACGAAGTGTAGAAGGATGGTGATTTCTGGCGATTTCAATGCGTGAGTGATTTGAGGCGTTAAATAATAGAATGGAATTCAGGTTTCAATTATGCTATTTGTATAGTCATACTTAATAATAATGATTGACAATATTGGTGTTGTCAAAATTTGGGCCGTTAATTTTTTATTTTATTTTTGAAATGGATGAATGTGATGTTGTCAAGTGTAAGTTGTCAAACTAGATTGTACATGTAGCATGATTATTCGAGTGTTTTTTTTTCTTTAATCAATTAGAGGGTCTGTTTGGAAGGTATGAAATGCGATGCCGTCATATATGCATTGTTTTTTTTTTTTTTGTTCCTTTTTTACCTTTCATTTGTACTTGAATATTGTAGTATATTAGGAATGGTAACGGGGCAGGTCGAGGTAGAGGCGGCCTCCCCAGTCCCCCATCTCGTGAGGTAATTTCTCGCGTCGTACCCCCATCGTTACCCATTTAAGGAGTGGCGTGGCATGGCGATGCTTGCCCTTACCCTGTTTAGTACCCCAGTTATTTTTATTATTAAAAAATCATTTTATCGTTCCCATTCATTAAAGTGAGATAATAATATATTTTAAATTTTTTTTTAAAGTTAAATTATTCAAATATATTTGGTAAATTAAGACTTTTACTATTTGTCATATTTTTTAGATAATCTTAGTTGCCATTTTTTATTAAAACTAATGAAATTTAATGGAAGTTTTCCATTTAAAGTATTGAATTCTTAAAAAAATAAAAAAATTAAACAGGTTGGGGTGGGGTAGCCGTACCCACCTAGTCCCCAACCCGAATACCCGATTAAGCAGTTAATCCCCACCCCGTTCGGGGCGGGGCCCCATATGTATCGAATTTATCGAATTTTTTGACATCCCTAGATTGACTCCAACACTGTTCAACTCAACTACTATCTGATAAGGAAAATGGTGACAAAATATATGAGCTTGTAATTTAATGAATGGGTATTTTGCAAATAAGTATATTTTATCCATTTATGCAAACTTTCTGAAAACTTTTACTTATGCTATTACAATTTTATGAATATCTGAAATCTGATAATACTTAAAGCATAATAGAATCATAAAATTATTTATTATTTATTCTAAATAAACAACTATAATGCATAACAGATATAAGAAATCTGATATCAATAAATATGAGTAAAAATATCTTTTCACAATACTATAAGCTAAAATCTTTACTTTGTAAATTGAAAAACTAAATTCTGCAATTTGAAATCTGATAAGCTGTATAATACTGAAAAATCACAACAAAAGGTACCCGGAATAACAATACTCAAGGCAAAGTTATTCAATTATGTAATTTTGAAATTTTATAATTCTGTAATCCTGGTCATACGCGAGTAGAGTTGTCTGAATGCTATAATCTAGTCATATACTAAAGAAATACATTCACGATAGTGCAGAGCTAGTAAAATCATACACTGTGAAAACATATTTATACCGATGTAGAGCGGGTAAAATCACTTGGGTACTAATATATAACATGCTAACGAAATGATTTATCTAAATTGAATTTAACTTTTAAAAGAACTAATTATAAAACTCATGTAATTCTGAAATCGTGCTGTCAATTCAACTATAAGAAATAGATAACTTTCTAATCTATTATAAATTTAGTGAATACTCATTTATGAAAAATATGTTTCTCCGCTCACTCGAGACAAATTACAGGTTATAAAGGTTGATAAGTGTTTTCAATCCTTTCGTCACCATCTGAAATATGATACAAAATAATCAATTTAATCACTATTATACCAAGTAGCTTTGAATACAATAATCAATTTTTAGATAATCTTAGTTGCCATTTTTTTTATTAAAACTAATGAAATTTAATGGAAATTTTCCATTTAAAGTATTGAATTTTTAAAAAAAAAATAAAAAAATTAAACAGGTTGGGGCGGGGTAGCCGTACCCTCCTCGTCCCCAACCCAAATACCCGATTAAGCAGTTAATCCCCACCCCGTTCGGGGCGGGACCCCATATGTATCGAATTTATCGAATTTTTTGACATCCCTTGATAGACTCCAACACTGTTCAACTCAACTACTATCTGATAAGGAAAATGGTGACAAAATATATGAGCTTGTAATTTAGTGAATGGGTATTTTGCAAATAAGTATATTTTATCCATTTATGCAGACTTTCTGAAAACTTTTACTTATGCTATTACAATTTTATGAATGTCTGAAATCTGATAATTCTTAAAGCATAATAGAATCATAAAATTATTTATTCTTTACTCTAAATAAACAACTATAATGCATAAAGGATATAAGAAATCTGATATCAATAAAAATGAGTAAAAATATCTTTTCACAGTACTATAAGCTGAAATCTTTACTTTGTAAATTAATAAACTAAATTCTGCAATTTGAAATCTGATAAGCTGTATAATACTGAAAAATCACAACAAAAGGTACATGGAATAACAATACTCAAGGTAAAGTTATTCAATTATGTAATTTTGAAATTTTATAATTCTGTAATCCTGGTCATACGCGAGTAGAGTTGTCTGAATGCTATAATCTAGTCATATACTAAAGAAATACATTCACGATAGTGCGGAGCTAGTAAAATCATACACTGTGAAAACATATTTACACCGGTGTAGAGCGAGTAAAATCACTTGGGTACTAATATATAACATGCTAACGAAATGATTTATCTGAATTGAATTTAACTTTTAAAAGAACTAATTATATAACTCATGTAATTCTGAAATCATGCTGTCAATTCAACTATAAGAAATAGATAACTTTCTAATCTATTATAAATTTAGTGAATACTCATTTATGAAAAATATGTTTTTCCACTCACTCAAGACAAATTAAAGGTTATAAAGGTCGATAAGTGTTTTCAATCCTTTCGTCACCATCTGAAATATGATACAAAATAATCAATTTAACCACCATTATACTAAGTAGCTTTGAATACAATAATCAAATTCTTAAATTTGATTTCTTGATACTTGAATAAATTTTCCAAATTCCCTTTAATCAATTGGAGCTAATTTTACTTTTTAATACCTTCACCAATATTTACTATATCCAAATCATAGAAATAATCATACCATCCAATCTAGTTAAGACTAACAACCAACAACTCAACCAATTTAACTTTCATCTTGTTCCATAAATTCATGCTTTCATGTGAGTAATTCCATCAACATAATATTTACACAAACTATTTTTTCTCAATAGCCCAATTAAAAATTATAGGATTTGCTCAATTGGTATTACTTATCTTAATTCAATTGAAAATTTATCAATCAAGCAACTTGGGCAAGAAATTATACCCCTTCCACTTAATCTGGAAATTACACCCTATCAACTTTAGCATAAAATTTTCCTCTACCTCTTGAAGAAAATAAAGAGAAAGGAAAATGAAAATCAAGCTTGAACTACCTCTTTTCCCTTCTTCTTCTCCTTTTTCTTTCATTCTTCATTCTTCATTCTTGTTTCTTATTTCTTCTTCCTTTTCTCTTTTCTCTTATTTTTTTTCCTTCCGATTTTCTGCCTCTGTATTGCCTCAACTTTCTGTGCGTATATGGAAAATGAAAAACGGGTTTAAATGGCTGAGTTAGTGGATCACTAACTCAAATTTGCAAATGAAGTCCTTCATCTTTCATTTGATATAATATTTAGTCATTTAACTTCCAATAATAGATAAGTACATCTCTGACTTTAAATGATGTCTATCTTAAACCCTAAAGTATTGTCAATTGTAAAATAAGCCCCAAAAAAATAATTTATTCCATATAAGCCCTTATTTGACTTTAACTAGTCAAACACTTGACTTTGAAATAAAATCTTGACATTTGACTAGTATAATATGGGATGTAATAATCTTACCTCCTAATAAGAATTTCGTCCTTGAAATTCGATTGGCGTTTGGCTAGGCTATGAACCGATGAGTATATTGAACACGCGTCTGATCCTCATTCTCACGTGTAACCTCTTCAACCGCCTAATACTTCCTGTTGTTCCCACTATTTATAATAAGCATTAGGAAAAATTTAGGAAACCCTAAGTATTACATAAATGAACTAAATACCCTTTAACACTCCCCCTCAAGATGGAGCATATATATTGTGTGCTCCAAGCTTGTTACAAATGTACTTTATCCTTGAGCCCCCCAACGGTTTAGTAAATATATCAGCTAACTGATCAGCTGAGTTTACATATTTAGTCTCAATCTGCTTCTGCAACAATTTTTCTCGAATAAAGTGACAGTCAACTTCAATGTGCTTCGTTCTCTCATGGAAGACTGGGTTGGATGCAATGTGAAGTGCTGCTTGATTATCACATACCAGGTCCATCGGTGAAGTGTGTTCAAATCCAAGTTCTTCCAGCAAATGTTTCAACCATGTTAACTCACAAGTGGTATGT
>CAIGRF010219274.1:0-21696 GCA_903798235.1 Fraxinus ornus
ACCTTCGAGACATGCTACATGCACGATCTCCAAAAAAACCCTGCCATGCGCAGGCACCTTCAAGAGATGCTACGTGCATGATCTCCAAAAAAGACCTGTCACGAGCAGGCACATCAAGGCATGACGTGAGTGAACACCTCAAGACATGCCATGAACATCTAAACCGAAGACCTATCCTGAGCAGGCACTCGAAGGAATGCTCGAGCACGACCATTCCTGGAAGCATATTCTTGGACCAATGCATCCCCAACAATGCTTGAGCTTGAGATTGTAAGTATGTCCTCGAGCTGAGGACTTGATCAATGTGATTATTCACTAAACCTGTCCTCGAGTTGAGGACTTGATTAATGTGATTATTCACTAAACCTGTCCTCGAGCTGAGGACTTGATTAATGTGATTATTCATTAAACCTGTCCTCGAGCTGAGGACTTGGTCAATGTGATAATTCACTGTACCTATCCTCGAGACCATCACAATTTCATTCATTAAGTGATCGAGCTATATTCTTAATTGCAAAATCGTCAAGCCTGTTTCTCGAGAATTTAATTAATTCTATTGTAGAACATTCATAAAATTATCTTCGTCGAGTATTCGTTTATTCGCATTATCACCGGGATAAGAAATTATGAAAGGCTAGGCCGGGCAATTAACATGCAAAATAACGAAAGTCCAAAATTAGAATAACGAGGTCGAGCAATTGACATTACAAAAAATAACATTGTTTTAAGCCCAAGATCGAGCAAGTTACATGTACAAAAACATCAATCTAAATCGGCCCCGGGGTCATTGGTCGAACTTGGATGGTCGTTGTCCTCATCATCCTTCTCAACATCGACCTCGTCTGTCATCTCCTCAGATTCGGAGAGCTCGAGGTCTTCAGCCACCTCGGGGATCCCCTTCAAGTCCTCGGGCTTCATATCAGGTCTCAACCGCAAGAAAGATCGAGCCTCCTTGAGAGCATGAAAGTAAGAGCCCGTAGCGTACGTCCCTCAGAGCTTTGAACTCATCGGACAATTTGAAGTCCTCGATGGCCAAATCTTGGGCTTCCATGAGTTTCCCCTTGAAATCTTTTGGGATCGCTTGAGCTCCAACTTTAATTCCTCGACCTTATCCGGGAAAGAGCTCACCTCATCTCGAGCCCTGGCAAGTTCGTCCTTGGCCTCATCGAGCTTCCTCACGAGGAGGGCACGCTCGGCCTTCAGCTCGACAATTTGTTGTTTTCGGGCTTTCGCCTCCTTGAGAAGGCTTGATAATTTTCGGGACTCATCAGCCTCTTTAAGAGAAAGTCCTCGAGCAATACTCATGGCCTGGATGTATTTTGGGCGCGAGTTATTAGTTGAGATTATCAGTTAGAAGCAAAGAATAATAACAAGTTAAAGAACATCGAGCCCACCTTGGTGAGCAGAATTTCGAGCACATCGTCCTCAGGCCCCAAGTCCCCGCTATATTTGTCTGTGATGCCCAAGGCAAGGTGGCATAGTTCTCTGTCCTCGGGCCGCCCAGATCGTGGTGGAACGCCCTCATCATCGAGATCCACAACGACAGTAGCTCGAGGCATTGGGGTCTCTTGAGGATTCCTCGGGCTCACAGGTTGAGCGGCAGGATACCTTCCCGAACCCGGCGACGTTACATTGGCCCTCGAGGACTCACCGGGGCCACTTGTGGGTTGCTCATACCTCGAATCTCGAGGTCTTTTCTTTCCTTTTTTCTGACCCGGAGCCTGAGCCTGAGGAGCCTTATTTTTCTTACAGTCGACAAAGATCGCTCGGGTCAAACGCCATTCCTGCACAAAGTTTACAAGACATTAGCCTGAGCATGAGGTAATACATGATAAAAATGAAACGCAAAGAACAAAGTCCTACCCTCGAGGCCCTTCATCCCTGCCAAAATGATGATATCATCCCCGATGATGTCGTCCATATCGAACACGAGAGGCTTAAGATTCTCTAGCATCTAACTATCTCTCTCTAAGGACTCAAAATATGTATGACCCTCACAAAAGCTCGACATATCAGGAAACTCCCACCGAGGACTAAATGGTAGGTCGGTATCTCGAGGAACGATGAAGAACCACTTATCCTTCCACCATTTCAAGGAACTAGGCACCCTCAGGACCCTAAACCCTCCTCGGGTTGAAAGGTAGGCAAAACAGGTAAACTAAGGAAGTTGCTTTATGTCGAAGACCATCCTATAGAGGTCGACGTATGGGTTAATTCCTAGGTATCTACAAGTAATAAAGAAATAAGTTAACATCCTCCACCCATTTGACACTAGCTGGCTCGGGCACATATTATACTCGACCATGAGTGCCAAGAAGAAGAGATGCAGAGGCCACCTAAAATCCCCGTTTAAAGAATCTCTAAAACTGACAAACTCCCCATCCCGAGCCATAACCATTCTATCCTCTTCCTCGGGCGACCTAATGTCACAACCCGACATAATCCCATATTCCCGAGCACTCGCCACTACTAGGTGCTCCTTAAATCTACAAGGCTGGCTGGTCGGGATAAGTGAACTGGGTCGGGGTGCCTTGAGCTCGAGGTTGGACACTAATCGGAATGGCCATGGGTATAATCGATCATGTCTGGCCCTCAGGGGCTGTTCCTGAGGACGAGGATGAGGACGAGCTATCACTATCACTACTCGACATCCCAGATTAACACTGTCCTAAATAAATAACTTGAGTTCTCGAGCTCTTACCTTAATTCTCGATCTCGAGGAGGGCGAAAAGAGTTACTGAAAGTGAAAAATGGAAGGAAAAATGAGTCTTTATAGCCTCCAGTAGAGGAGGCCCAGAGTCGCCTCCTCAACCATTTGATCAGGACACGTGTCATCCATCCAAGGGTGGAACTTTAACCGTCCTTTTTTACCTAGGGCTGATGTCATCGTGACGTATGCCTCGAACGTGTGAAGGAGCGTGGGATTACAGCGCGGCATCAAGCACACCGATGACACTGCACTTATCCTCGAAACTCGAGCACGGTTGCACGGGGGCCAATGATGTGGCATTATTGTGATCGAGCATTTTGGGTCTTGAGCACTTCCAAACCTATGAGACGCCTCTTGCAGACCTCGGGATACACCTTGTGCTCGAGCACAAGATCCATAATGCTCGAGCTATCACACCGATGATTTTGGGCAATTTGGTGGTGAATGTCCTCGGGATAAATTGCCTCATGACGCTGTGCGTCCTCGAGTAGTATCCTTTACCCGCAGGCACCGAGTCAACTAAGGACTCTAGCCCTACCCAATCACCCCAAACTCAATGATCCTAAGTCGCAAATGAGTCCTATCTTGGGCAACACCTCTAATCACATCCCTATAACCAATCTGAAAAGTAAGGGGATGAGTCCTACTAGAACTGTTCTACCTACCTCTATAAATACATCATTCTTATTCATCATTCATGTACGTCTATATATATATATATATATATATATATATATATATATACTCTCTAAAATTCCTCTTTTTGACTTGAGCATCGGAGGGGCGACGATGTCAAACCTCGACGCCTTTGTTTCAGGTACCGGAAGAACTTGTTCGTGCTCGGTCTTAGTCGTCAAGCTCGAGAAATCAGCAGGTGCGATTTTTGGTAGTATCAGGTGCCATTATCATTTCTTGCTCTGGATATCCTAATTCCTGAGATTACATTTGTTAAATCAGTGAATATATGAATGCCATTATCATTTGCGATGGTGGCGGTGACGAACGCGATTGGGTTTCCATATTTTTTTTTGTTGACGTAGGGAAAGGTGGGGGTAGGAGTGGGTGAAGATGAACATTACTTCTCTTTTTATATTTTTGGATTTCTATTTAATTATATTTAATTAATTTATTATAAAAATTCTAAATATGCAATTTTACCCTTCATTTAATTTGTCATTTTGAGTCAAAATTTCAATTTCAGTGTTGATTAACGGAATTCTGAACGGAATCCTTTATATGGACTAGAGTTGCAGTCAAAGTGAAAGGTTTAGAATTGTAGCCGCAAAAATAAAAGGTTAAGGTATAATCTGCGGCAAAATAAAAGGTTTGGACCTCTACAATTTTCCCTATTCTTTACTAGTTTTTTCTAGGGTGACAAATGGGCTTGTTTGCACTCGGTCTATGGACTGCTCGAAGGCTTAGTCAATCGCCGACAATATTTCACGAGCCAGCTCGTGGGCAGAAAAGGACCGTTTGAATTGGCCCAAGGTCACGCTTGGGTCATTCTCTTTCAACCACGCGCTACATTTTATTTCTCAAACCACAAAAAAGAAAAGTTGTAATGCTATTTATGCAGGTTACCCTTTTATAAAGCCCATTGGGCCCTTGCACAAGAATAAAACCCAACAAGCATATTCGTCAAGACAGGCCCATGTTACTTCAAAGCTACTCTCCTCTCTCTTCCTTGAACATATTTATCAAACACAACAAAAAAGAAAAGGAAAAAAAGAACAGCCGTTGGATCTAGGGTTTATCATCATGCCAAAGAACAAGGGAAAGGGCGGGAAGAACAGGAAGAGGGGGAAGAACGAGGCGGATGACGAGAAGCGGGAGCTAGTTTTCAAGGAGGATGGACAGGAATACGCCCAGGTGTTGCGTATGTTGGGTAACGGTAGATGTGAAGCCACGTGCATCGACGGCACTAAGCGTCTCTGCCATATCCGTGGAAAGATGCACAAGAAGGTCTGGATTGCAGCCGGTGATATTATTCTCGTTGGCCTCCGTGATTATCAGGTCTTTGTTCCCCCTTTTTTAGTATTTTAGAATTCGTATTAAAACCAGTCTAAAACTGATATCATCAAATCATCCGCTAACACCGTAATTAATAAATGTTTGGCTACGTGAATTGGACAGTATTACTGAAGAAACAAAGCTAAAATCTTGGATATCACGTACTCTCTTGTTTCTGTTGTATTATGAAAGTCATAATTAAATTATCTGTATAGGGAGAAAAAAGGAATAGAAGTAGGCTCCCTGTTGTCTTCCAGATTCGCCTGATACCACTAGAAAAAGCATAATTAGTTTTTGATTTTAAGTTCGACAATTGGAATTAATAAATTATTGTTTGTGCGGGAATATTTAAGCTTTATAAATTTCTTTGTTTGTTATATCCTTCTCCGAATTCGGATTATTTTTTTGAAAATAATCAATTAATCAGAATTCTAATTAGCTTCAAAATTGGAATTCATGGAAAATCAATTCAAATTTGAAAGCAATATTTACAATTCTGATCCCAATTTCATGGTGCTGTCAAACGTAGGACAACAAATATCTCTCTATTTTCTGTTAAATCCATTACTTAATGTGGATGATGGTATAAACTTCTAATGCTGACAACCTCTTTTTCGGTGTTAATAGGATGATAAGGCTGACGTAATTCTGAAGTACATGCCGGATGAAGCTCGGTTGCTGAAGGCCTATGGTGAGTTGCCAGAGAGCACTAGGCTTAATGAGGGTATTGCTGGTGGACTTGACGAGGAGGATGATGGAGCAGGTGATGATTACATTGAGTTTGAGGATGAGGACATCGACAAAATCTAGAGAACTCGTGGGAATTGTAACTCTGTACGTAGAAAGTCTACATAACCTTAAAATTATATTGTGCTAAAGGTTTTTAATTTATATTATTAGATAGAGGAATATCTTATGTGTTATGTATGGTGGTCTATGTATGAATATTCATGTCTTACTACAGCGGATTTGGTGACGAGGAATTTTTATTTTTATTTATGTTTAATATTTTAACTGTTGAATGCATGAAAATTTCTGATATGTGTTGTATTCATTGATTGAAATGTGTGACTAATGTTTATGTTTGTCTTGTCTTTGGTGTTTTTGGCATAATACATGTAAAATGGGAATAGGTATTTGGCATGTTCTGCATAGGTCTTCTCATTGTGTGCTTGAGATTATCACACACACGCATTGCATAAAGCAGGCTGTGGAGCTGTGTTCAAAGCTATTAATCTAGGCTTGACACTGTGACCTTCTTTAGCTAATGAACAAATTTTAGTTTCTTTTAATTTCTTAATACTCAGTGGTGCTATCAATCTTCCATACCAACATGCCGTCAGCGTTTTGTTGTGGCCAAATTTAGGAAAGCATTAAGAGAACCCGTTGGACCTAACAATGCTACAAAACTAATAAAGGCATGCATTTGCTTCTGGTAGCAATTTGTTGCTGTTGACTGAGGGTCATAAGCCTTACAGTTTTCTCAGTGATTGGATCGATTGTGTTGTCCACTTGGATTGAATTCTGTATTGGGCCTTCTAAAATGTTTTGACTGTATGTGTCATCTAAATGTTTTGACTCGGATTGGCATGCTGAAATGCTCCTAGAATGCTTGGTCATGGTTCATCAATGAGCATGATAATCATGCAAAACCCATAACCAAAATCCTCAAGAATGGCTATGTGATTCAACATTAGAATAGCTCCTCCTTTAAAAAGGAAACCCGTAGATGCTAAAGTGATGTTCCTACTTGGCTTGGCACAGCACAAGTTACATGATCTGTTGAGTCCTGTAGCCCTATGAAAATGTTGGACCATCACACTGCAAAGTGGCATAAGCTTTCTTTATGAGTAGAATATGTCCAATACCTGAGCCTATCCACCTGTTCCATTAGCCCTTAACTGAAATAAGAGTTGAAGCATAGTACATCGAACAGTTATAGTCTCAAGTGATACTTGGGCATGTTTTGCATCAATAATTTCGACTGTACTCTTACTTGACCACTTGCTTTTACTTGTGGCTCTTGTGGCAAGAATGATCTTCTTCCCGTGCCTAAACTGAATACTCGTGCTATTGAATTACCGGGACCGTCATTCCTGCCTAAGGACAGAACACTTAACTGTATATGAATATGATGAATTCCCTTTTCATTCAGACTATAATGAAGAGTAGATTCTCCCGTCTTCGCATATTTCAGACCCCATGGCCAAATGCCGAGCCTTATAAGTATGAGTGGCTTTATTATTAATTGGGAAATCAAAGGTTTCTGTCCAAAAAAACCTTCAGTGCTACCATAAGTGTATCTAGCATTCTAGCTTCATATTGACACACTTTTTAGCTACGTTGTTTTGGTACATGTAGTGGATGATTACATGGTAAAGTACGAAAAAGCCCAATTTTTTGTACTTGAAGTTTCCCCTTTTTAAAGCAATTCAATTATTCAAGTATCATATTTGCTTTAATCGACTGATAAGTAGGGAGAGTGTGACTTTGTGCCAAAAATAAATCTAGTCATCTAGAAAATTATTAGATGTTGAAGTCTAGTGAACTATTGCTTGAGTTCATAATCTCGAGTTTCGAGTTGTTTGTAGATGGAGTTGTATGTTGACATATGATTGATTTTATCATTAATGTTTTGATAATAACAAATCAGATTAATATTGTTCTAACAATTGATTTTGAGTTATGATAGTTCAATGTTAAAATTGATCAAGTCAAATCATTCGAGACGATAATTTAAAAGATAAATGCCAAGAAAGATCAAAAGCATGTGAGACGACATCAAATAGAAGCCTAAGAGTTAAACTTCGAAATAAGATCAAAGACTAGACTTCTTAGTTCAACTATAAATGTACTAATACTTTGATATTTAGCAATGAATAATAAAAGTTCAAAAATCGTTTTATGCACGAACGAAAATATTATTTCATAAAAATACTTGCATAAAAAATTATTCTTCAAAAAAGGTAGTGTTTCAACTTGATATTTAAACTTTTTACAATGTTAGTGACCTTGAAAAATAAAGTGAAAATATATTTCAAAAGTCTATATTTTTCAAACCAATCAAAAAGGAAAAATCCAAAAAATTAAAAATTAAAAATCAAAGAGGACGTCCGGTTCGCCTAACGATCACTTTTTAAACCGTTCTGGCTTCGACGTACAACAACTAGTTTGGTTGTCCAATTCAGGATGCGGACGTCCAGATGGGTTGTCCGATTGGTTATAAATTTTGACATTTTGACTGTTATAAATACAACTCACTTTACATTCATTACAACTAGAAGAGCTTTTTTGTAAAATATATTTGTGAAAAATCTTTTTTGAACTTACATTTTTACATTTATTTTTTCATAACAAAAAATTTGATTGTTAAATTAAATTTCTTGAATCATTTCTCTTATCAAAGTTTTTCATCTTTTTGTGTTTAACTCATTTATATCAATCATAAAAGAGAGATATCTTTTGAAGAAGATCTTTACATTTACATTTCATGAACTTTTCTACTTCTTCATATTGAAAACTTTGATTAATTGAATCAAACATGTAAGATCATCATATTAATTAAAGTTTCTCATTTCTCTCTTAGTACTTAATTTATTACAATTATTAATTAAAATTGAGATGACTTTTGAATCTATATTGCATTTATTTCTTCTTCATCTTCTCATTGAAACACTTTAATTGATTGAATCTAATTTTTAATTATTATATTCATCAAAGTTTTTCATCTAACACTTGAACTATCATTTATTACTATTCATTGAAGTGTAGACTCTCGTAGTACTTAACTTGTTATTTATCAAGAGAGGATTTTCATTGTAAAACCACTTTGGTAAAGTGCGTGTCGTGTTGAGTTTCGTAAAAATCAACATTATATAAAGATCGGTGCTCATTGTTGTAAGTCGATGTGTGAGTTTCAGGTTCCGTATAACTCAATATTGTATAAGGATCGGTGCTCCTTGCTTGCAAGTCGTTGAAAACGTTGTATAGGGCTAGATTACACCATAAGTCAAATCAATATAGTGAAAATACATTGCTCGTGCCGGAGAGCTTGGTAACAGAGGGTGTAAATCATTGTTTTGGATTGAACCTCCACAATTATATTGTTTGTTTCATCTCTTTCTTTTACTTATCGCTTTTATATTTGTAGTTATTATTTAAATTAATTTATTTAGTATTCACTTGCTTGAATTTAAATTAATTATTCAAAAAGGTTTTAAAAATCAATTCATCCCCTCTAAATATTATTGGGCTATAACTGTGATGTTCCCGAGATGGATTGCACGAGCTTTAAAGCTCGAGAACCCTATGTCTCTATTCTAAACTAAGATATTTGAAAAGAATGATTTCTCAATTCAGCCTAGTGAAATGAGTTTTACATAAAATCACGATTTGAAGGGCATAAGATGTTGAAACAGGAAATTTATCAACATCGCGAGGATGGCATATAAAATATGATACATGGCCGGTCCTCATAATTATGAGGCCCTTAATATAAATAACTTATTTTTAATATAAAAAAACAAACAAACAAACAAACTTTGTAAGCTTAGCAAAAAAATTATAGGGATTTTTTTTTTTGCATTGAATTTTTTTTTTCTAGATTTTGGTAGATAGAAAAAAAAAATAGCACTAGGTAATAGCTTAATTGTATGTCCATTTTATTCCTTAAATCAATAATGTAACTTAAGTATCAAAATACTTTGAGCCTCTTATTTAGTCTCATTTTGTTGTTGTTTTTTAAACGCTAAATGGCCGAACTCAAAGAAATATAAAGAAGAGGAAATTACAGGTGGAATTAGATTACCAATTTCATAAATTTTGAATCAAATTTCATATTGCATAAATCAGGTTTTAATTATTAAATTAAAAATAAATTTGTAATTTTTATATCTATATACAATATAAATTAATTTATATACACCATTACCCTATCTAATCCAACCAACCCTAAAATCATCTCTTTACTCGTCTCTCAACTCCGCCGCCGCCGCCGCCATCAAGACGTCTTCTCCTTCCCGTCATCTCCATCTCTCATCTTCATTCTCCCTCTCGTCTCTTTTCTGTCGGACTTATCGCCGGTCGACGTTCTGGTAGGAGATCTCATCAAATTTGGAAGTTTTCGCTAGAGGCATGGATCCGAAAGGATCCCATCAGATCTGGGAGTTTTCGCTAGAGGCATGGGGAAAGGATGTCATCTCTACTGGGAGATCTTGGAGGATGGATGAAAGGTGAAGAAGATCAATGTTCCTGGGGAAGGAGACAGGGCTGTATGAAAGTTTTTTTTTTTTTTTTTTTTCCTTTTTTTTGTTGGCGGTGGAGCTGGTAACGTAGTAGTAGGTTGAGTGTTTGTGTGGGTGTGGCGGTTGTGGAGGTGTATATCTGTTTGGGTGCGGTTAGGTGCAGATCTGTTTGGGTGCGGTCGGGTGTGTTTTGTGTGCGGTTGGGCGGCGGATGAGATTGGGTATGTGTGTTCTGTGTGTGGTTGGGTGTGTTCTGGTGGTCGTAAACGTTGCGGTACCGTGGTGTTGACGGTGGATCGGGCGCTGCGAATTGTGGATCTGAAGTTGGTGGTGGCGGTGGTTGTGTGTTATGTGTTGTGTTGGCGATGCGTGTGGCGACGGTAGGTAGTGGTGGTCACAAATGATTTGGTTGTTTGTGATCAATAATTTGGTTGGTCGGCGATCAATAAACAATATGTAATCAATGAATTAGATAAAATATAACAAATACATGATGTGTGACCTAAAAATTAGTAATTTGCGACCAATAATTTGATAAATTGTGACCTAAATATAAATTATGTTCAATTAATGTGATGTTTGTCACCATAAAATAAGTAATGTGACTTATAATTTTTTGTGATATGTGACTGATGAACAAATTGTGACTTTTAAATGTTTAAGTTGTGACTGATGAACAAATTGTGACCTATCAAGATTTTGAATCGTGACCTAAATTTTTTGAATTGTGACCAAATTGTATAGATCTGTGACCTTAACATATTCGTCGAAGTTGGAATACTTGTCGGAATCGGAGCAGTTTCCGAAATAAAGTGGCGGGGAACGGTCATCAAAATAAAAAACTGAAACAGTCGCCGGAGAAGAGTTGTCATCGGAACAGTAGCCGGAATAGTTCCCGGAACGATATGGGTGGTAGAGGTAGGGTGGGTAATTATATTATATTATAATTAAATATTTAATGATAAATTGATTTGATAATTCATTATTTGTTAAATAAAAAAATTGAAAAACCTGACTTTTGAATTTTGAAACTTGATTTTGTATTTTTGAAATGGTGTAAAGTAAATGTCTTAAAAATATATTGTACCCTATAAAGAAATATTAGGCTATTGATTTATTTTTTAGGCCCTTTAGATCTTGAGACCCAAGGGCTAAGGCAATGATCTAGTTTGCCTTGGAAATATGGCGTCCAAAAATGAATTTTGAAGCTATTTCTCCTCGTGCAAGATTTTTTTTTTTGTTGGGGCGGGGAATACACTATGAAATGTTTTAGTGGAAGTGGATATTGTTTAGTTTCTTTCTAACAAATGGAAATTTGTCTTGATTAATCTTCCGGCCATTTTCATAAACGAGAAGCTGTCTTTATTAGGGATGGCAAAAAAGCTCGATGGCTCGGGCGACTTGGGCGTGGCCTGGAAAAAGCCCGAGCGGGCCCAACTCGAGCTCAATTATATCGAGCCAAGTGTCACGAGCTTAAAGTTTGTCACTCGAAACTTTTAGCTAACGTGCGGCCTTAACCTTTAAAATTCTTAAGTGTTCTACTTGGTGCCTTTCTAAGACCTCGACGCCAATTGGGAGGCTGACTTAATGGAAAAGCCGCAAGGGCGGAAATTGGAGACACTAAGTACATCACGGTGCTTGAAGAAAACAACAAGTCCGTGACACGAGGCTCGGGCCGAGCCTCATTTTGGGGCGTCAGCTCAAGCCGGCTAGTAGCCTGAGCAAGCTTGTCAATTAATTAAAAAAAGAGGCAAGTAGCTATTTCTAGCTGCCTGCAAAGGCAGCGCCTGCAGCTGAAATAGCTGCCTGCAAAGACAAATGCTGCCTTTAAAAAAAAAGCCCAAGCCGGCTCGACTCGCTAAGGCTCAGGTCGAAAGCTCGGGCCGATCCTCATTTTTTCGGCCGGACTTTGCTCGGCTCGGCGAGCCTGAACTTTTTTTTTCTTGGCTCAGGCTCGACTCGTTGACATAACTAGTCTTTATACACTAAATTAATTAAGCACATAAATGTGTTCTTTTCATAATATTTGAATCGAGGATATAAAATATATAACACTCGGGATAGGATGACAATTGATGCAATAACATCGAATAAATAACACTCGTGATGATCATTAAGGGGTGACGACAAAACACAAAATCGAATTTGCCTATTAAGAATCCGTTTTGAATCATGCTATCTAAAAGTTTAAATTGGTTTTCCATGACACTATTAAGAAAATGTGGACGTGAAAATGGAACCTTATAGGCTCTGTTTAAGCAAAGTATGTCCAGCACCCGAGTTGTTAAGGATATGAACAGTGAAGAATTGGGAGAAGAAAAATGCTATTTTACTTCATTGATATCAAGAGTATATATACACATGAGATTACCAGACTTGCCTATACCTAAAGAAGAAGTTATACTAACAACTTCCAGTTAAGAAGATCATAATCAAATAATTTCAAAAATTAAATTCAAATTACTGATAATACAAATACAGTTAATATGCCCCTCAAGATGGGCCATGAGACGAGAGACCAATCTTGACTTTGAATGACTGAAATTGAGGATGAGATAATGATTTTGTTAGAGCATCTGCAAGCTGATCAGCAGAAGAAACATGAGCCAGGCGAAGAACCCCTGATTGAACTTGTTCGTGAATAAAGTGAGAATCAATAGCCACATGTTTCATTCTAGAGTGAAAGATAGGGTTAGAGCACAGTTGAGTTGCACCAACATTATCACAATATACAACAGGAGAATGAGGCAAAGTGAAACCAAGTTCTGTGAGAAGATAATAGACCTAACTAAGTTATGCAGCAGTAGCAGCAACTGACCGGTACTCAGCTTCGGTGGAAGAGCGAGCAATCGTGGTTTTTGGTAAGAATAATATCATCTACGTACACTAGCAGATACATAATATGATGACCAGTGTTGAAAACAAATAAGCAAGTATCAGAGTAAGAGTTTTTGAACCCGAATGCAACTAGAAATTGGCATAGTTCATGGTACCAAGCTCGAGGCGTCTGTTTGAGGCCATAGATGGCTTTACAAAGTTTACAAACATATGTGAGATGATCAGAGTCAATAAAGCCAGGAGGTTGTGCCATATAAACATCTTTTGAAAGCCAGCCTTGAAGAAAGGCATTGTTAATATCTAGTTGACGAAGTGACCAACCATTACTTACAGCAATACTAAGAATTAGTCTCACAGTAGTAGGTTTAACAACCGGACTAAATGTCTCGTGATAATCAACTCATGGTCGTTGATGAAATCATTTCACCACTAATCGAGCTTTAAACCTATCAATGGAACCATTAGCGTTCTTTTAATGTGAAAAACCCATTTACAACCAATCAAAATAGAAACATCAACAGGGAGAACTAACTCCCATGTCCCATTACAAACAAGAGCATCATACTCTCCAGACATAGCTTGACGCCAGTTATGATTTTTGAGGGCTTGAGTCACAGAAATGGGTTCAAGGTCTGATGAAGAGTGTAAGGAAGTGTGAATGCTAAGTTTTTGTATTGGCTTGCAAATGTTATTTTGAGCTCTAGTGGTCATGGAATGTTGAGTAGGGTGACAAGAAAGGTGTTGTGTTTCTGTTGGTGGTGGTGAATTGTGGTTATCGATTGATGATGTGGATTGTGATGTTGTCTGATCAGGTATGAGAGATAATGGTGGCTGGTTCGATGCTACTGGTTGTGAAGGGACTTCAAATGGAGGTTGCCTTTGAGTGCTTACTTCGGTTAGAGTTGTAGAAGCCGACCAAGATGTGTTAGGATCTGAAATAGTGAGAGGATGAGGGACCCAAGTGTCTATAGTGGTGGAAGTAGGACGAGGCAGATGATTATGCAAAAAGTTATAAGGGAAGACTGACTCTACAAAACGAACATGACGAGAAATAAATATTTTTAAGGTGGATGGTTCAAGACATAAGTAAGCACTTTGAAATAATGAATACCCAAGGAAAACACATGGTTTGGAACGTGGTTCAGGTTTATGTGACAAATATGGTTAACAACCAAGGATAGCACAAACACCAAAAAACCTTCAATCTTGAGTAGTTAGGTGCGTTGTTGAAAATTAATTCATAAGGAGAGGAAAGATTAAGGGTAGAGGTGGGCATCCTATTAATTAAATACACAGCAGTTAAAAATGCATGTGACCAGAACTTTAATGGAAGGGATGCTTCAGAAAGCAATGTGAGGCTAGTTCGACAATGTGACGGTGTCGTCTTTCTGAATATCCATTATGTTCAGGTGTGTGAGGTGGGGTTATTAAATGAGAGATCCCATTGAGAGCAAGGTAATCTTTAAGGCCCATATATTCTCCCCCATTGTCGGAATTGAGAGTTTGAATTTTGCATTTGAAGTAATTTTCTACAATGGCTTTGAAACGAATAAAAATATCTTTTACTGCAGATTTTGTTTTTAGAGGATAAAACCATATGTATTTGGTGAAGTGATAAACAAAAATGACATAATATTTGAATTCATCATGAGATAAAATAGGAGATGTTCGGACATCAGAAAATATTATTTCAAGAGGTTGCTAGGAAACAAGAGATGAAGTTGAAAAGGATAATTTATGACTTTTATTACATAGACTTGCATTACATGACCAATCTTTAGACATAGGAGATGATAAACCTAAATTAAAGCTGGAAATAATATGTTTTAAAATAGGAGAAGTTGGATGGCTTAGACGTTGATGCTAACATGAAGATGTAATTTTGACAATTGAGAAGGCAAGAATTGGGGAGGACACTGATTTGGTGGTCGGCCATTCATACACTCCTTCCTCAGTGTTACCCTTCAAGATAATTGCTCCCCGTACGAAGATCCTTCACATGAAAAGAAGTAGGTAAGAATTCAACAGATGCATTATTAGTGGTACAAAACTGGGAAATAGATATTAAGTTTTTTTTTCATATTTGGCACACAAAGGACATCATTCAATGTAAATTCAGTAGTATGGGTTAAAAGAGAGGTGGAACTAGTGTGAGTGATGGAAAGACCCGTGCCATCGCCAATCATAACATCATCAGAGCCATTATAAGGCGTGTGAAGTGATAAGTTGCTCAAGTCGACTGTGAAATGATGAGAAGCTCCACTATCAAGTAACCAAGATGAGTTGTTGGAGGCAACACTAGCAGCATAGTGAGCTCGAGGGTGCCCAAGGAGTTGGTGAAGTATTGGTTGGTGGTGCAGATCCTGTGTTAGGACGTTGAATTGGAACCAACTGAAATGATGAACATTTCTTTGCAATATGTCCCTGAATACCACAAATCTGACAGTAACCTTGATAGGAACGTGGTGAAGGCCGATTACCACGAGATGGAGCACCATTGTTAGGGGTTCGTACATTTGTATTAGGCGATGCGCGCCGGCCTGTGTTGCCATTATTGGATGAAGAAAATGGGCGCCAATTGTTGTTGAAATTTTGGGGATTTGATTTGTAGTTAACATGTTCATTGGATTGGCAGTGATCGGAAAATTCACTTCAAATTGGTTTTTGCTTGTAGAGATGCTTCAAAAGTCAACAGTTTTTCATGAAGTTCATCAAATGTAATGGGTTCTCACGAGCTTGAACAACACGAACAAGTTCTTTATAGTCATTTCCTAGTCCATCCAAAATCTTCTCTGTAAGATCATCTTCATCCATTGGTGCTCCAAGTATAGCTAGTTCATCTGCACGGGCTTTAACCGATTGAAGAAAATCAGTATTGTTCAGAGTACCTTTAGTGGAATTTTTGATAAGATTTTTAACTTGTTTGATGCGTCCTCGAGATGGATTTGCATGTGTTGGCAAGAATAACCCATGCCTCTTGAGAAGTTTTGGCTCTAACAACAAAAGGAGTAATCGTAGGAGATAGAGATCCAATGAGAGCATTGAGAATCAGTTGATCTTGGCGAACCCACATGTTGTGGGCTGGATTCAGTGATGTAGTATCATTTGTAGTCAGAGTCTTCGGTGGACAAGGATTGGAGCCATCAATGTAACCAAGGAGATCATACCCGATAAAGAGTGTTTCAAACTGTAGTTTCCATGAAACATAATTGTTGGAGGTGAGTTTAGGAGGGGTTTGTGCTGAAATGTTGATGGTGATGAGATGAAACTGATTGGTGTTGAGTGTTGTGGAATGAACGGGAGCAATTGGAGGAAGAGTATTGGTTGAACTATCTGTCTTGTTTGTAGAGGTCATAGTGACTGTTGTAGAGAAAAAAAAAAAAAAAGAGGATTAATGGGAAAGACGGTGTTGCTCTGATACCATATGAATAGTGAAGAATTGGGAGAAGAAAAATGCTATTTTACTTCATTGATATCAAGAGTATATATACACATCAGATTACCAGACTTGCCAATACCTGAGGAAGAAGTTATACTAACAACTTACAGTTAAGAAGATCATAACCAAATAATTTCAAAAATTAAATTCAAATTACAGATAATACAAATGCAGTTAATAAAGGAAACCACCAGTCCCACTAGCCCTTAGTTGAAGTAGTGTCTTGATCGAGTTGAAGTCTTGACAAGTATCCCGGAATAGTCTCAAGTGATATCAGGGCATGTTTTTTATAAGTGATGTTGATTGTACTCGCGCTCCGCCTGTACTGCTACCCAAGTGTATCTAGCTTCATATTGACACACTCCTTGGCTACATTTTCTTGGTACACAGAATGACAGAATAGGCGAGTTGCATGGTAAAGTACAAAAAGATCCCAATTGTTTGTAGTTGAAGCTCTCTCTCTCTCTCTCTCTCTCTCTCTCTCTCCCCCTCTGTTGAAAGCAGGGATCACAGCGTTCGACTTGCATCCAAGTATCGTTTTTTGCTTAAATCGGCTAACAATTAGGGTTGAGTACAACTTGTGCCAACAATAACATGAGCTACTTAAAAGTTACTCAATGCACGTATTATTGTAGTTTGTAGTGAACTAGTGCAAGTCTTGAATCTCAAGTTTTGAGTTACTCATCACGTTCATGCGATAGGTTGATTATGACTACCACTTCTAAGTTTCACATTATTTGTGAAAGACCTGTCTTACGGACTCATAAGCACATTGAACACACTATCCTTTCAAGCAATATTAAGAGTTAGTATGCCAGTTTCACAGTTAATTATACTCAAAATGGAGGTAACTTCGTGTTGGACTCTGGATTCCATTTCCTATGTCTTGTATATACTTTCTTTGCATCCAAATCTGTTTTTATTTTGAGATGCAGTTACTGTTTGATTAGCAAGCTTCTGTGATGATCAGGTTAACACAAGAACTAGTGCAATGCAAAGTTCTTAACTGCCGATAAATGAGAATATAATCATAAACACGAACAACTTTATAGCATGCGTGAATGTATTGTTCAGAGACGAAAGGAGTGAGCGCTATGGAATTACATAGACCTATTCTACATCACAACAAGATATACAGAATATGTAAATAAGTTTGGTCCGAGGTTGGGATGAATAGAGAACGAAATTTGCACCAGAATGCAAGCAAATTATTCAGCAGTTCCTGCAATCTTCTTCTTTATTGCTTCAATATCTGTTGCCAGTTCTTTTCTACCAGACTGTAAAATCATATTAGCACGGATTAGCAATCTAAACAGTAGCATAACCCAGGCAATGATGAAGTAAAGGAATTGGAATCTCGTCACTTTAGTGTCAGTACAATCTAATACTGCATATAAATTTGTAGAACATGCACGAAATAAATACGGATATGTTAATATTAGCTACCGAGAAATACTTCAGACTAATATTTTTAGATCCAGGCCCTTCTCCCAAAAGGCACATCTTTAGGCGTGTTATTTGGGAACTTGATCAGAAATATCGTAATGGAAGGAGTTTGTCAATAGAATTTGACCAAATAGGGCCGTCCATTTCCCATAAAACCCTTTCATCTTATAAGATGAGGTTTCTCATCGAGTTCATAGTGATATTAATTTATATTAGTAGAATTTTTTATTTTTTATAATGTCATCAGTCAATACCATGAAAAATTTACCTTGAAAAGAAGGTAACGGTAAACAAACCACCCGGTGTATCCAAGCCCAACCAGTTCCATGATTTTTGGAAGCTGAAATAAAATATCAATAAATAAATAGGATTTTAGTTTCGTTTAAAAAAAAAAGGATAAAAGAATTGAGAACTTTTCAAACATAAAATCTATCATTCCATGATATTTAACTAAATACAAAAAAGGAAGTTCCATTTTTACCAAAAACCTACCAAAGGAACTGAGTTTATTGCACCAACTACAATGGAAGCTAGCCAAACCGTGACAATTGCACCACCTCCATAAATAAGTACAGTCGACTTGTTTTCAACAGCGTCCCACTATAAAAATGTGACAGAAAGAAAGTGGAGAAAAATTAGACATAATTATCAGTTAAATCTTGGCTCCAAGAGCATGAACAACATTGAATTCTGCAGAAGAATTAGGCAACAATGAAATGTCTTGGATTCTTAATGAAAATTATATAATGAACCAAAGAACATATTTACCTTTTCTTTTATGTCTGTAAATAACTCATTAGCATCGACAGGGGAAGATGTCTCGTCTGATGAAGTAGCTTTGATCTGATGCAGAGAAGACCTCTTCGACTCTGTTTAAAAATGAAGCCAAGAAACACAGGCACCAAAATATCAAGTAAATGACCTTGCATGGTAGCCAATATCCTTGAAAGTTTGAAATCAGTAGAAAACCAAACTCCGATATTTGAACTCTCTCCCCTTTCTTCTATCTTTCCCCGTCTTCTTCCCTTTGTTTTCTTTTCTCCTACAATTCTAGTTCTTGTTTTGATTGTGTCCGTCATCACCAATTCACCTGAGCTGGTGATGAGCTTCTCACACTTTATCCGATGGCAACATATCTAAAATTACCGGCGCTAGAGTACAAGCCAGGCAACATGAATAGGACACTTGGCAACTTGGTCAATCTGTTAAAGCTCTTGTTATAAAGTACCTCCCAATCCCATCAAAACTTTAGACATCCAAAGGATAGAAACACCACTCATAAGCCGATAACTTGTCTGGGTAGGTCGAACTATTGGAAGAAAATGGAAAGGAGTCATCGAAGAACTAACCTTTATGCCTTTCTTGATGTATAACAATGAAATAGTAACAACAATCTTATTAGGTACGAGGTCTTACAATGTCAAACCTATTAAACGAGGCACAAGAACAGCCACATTGTAGTAAATTCCCAAGATTAAGGAGTTACCATCTGAATTCCAACTATGCAGATAGAAACTTGTAAACAGATCACAGCCTTCACAAAATCCTCTTCATTTTCCCAAATGCATTTACCACGTCAAAAATAATACAACAACAAACCTTTTCTCAATAAATTTAGGTCGACTGCACGAATCCTTTTTCGGGTTCATTACAACCCAATAACTCATATTTAAAGCAGAAAGAAAGCCCAAAAGTGTTTGCTTTCCTAAAGAATTCTTGGTTTGGGTTTTACCTCCTCACATAAGACAATTTCTTCAGGCCAATTATAACATTTAATCAGGTTACTCTATCTATTCAAGAACCTACAAATAAAAATAATCCAATCAAGATTCAACTAAATAATTAAGGTTCATACACTCAGCACCCCCAAACATTTACATGTGTCTGGTTACAAATTACAAAAAGAAACATAGATAATAGATATCGAATACGAACAAGGTAAGGAATGACTCACCTGAAAAGTGCTTGAATGAAGTGGAAAAGGTTGGTGCAGAGAAACGAGGAGGGTGATTAGGCAAGGCGGAGCAGTGGGTGGATTTGGGGGTGGGGAGCCGGTACATCAAGACGGCGACCGCCGCCGTGGAAGTGGAAGCTGCCACCGCTGCCATTTGGTATCAGCTGACCAAATAATGCCTTTGTATAGGTTTTGGTTCTGACTCTGCGTCCCTCTTCTTTCACTCTCCACTTTCTCTCTATTTCTTGATTGAAATACTCCTTTTGTTGTAAAGCAAAGATTTTTGTTGACAAATTTTTGTTATCCACAATATATTTTTCATTCGGACAACAATCAAATGATTTAATTGGATAACACGTGGAGACATTGAGGTTTCTGATTGGTCATTCCCTATCTTCAGAAATCTTCAATTTCTCTCTATTCATGATATAAGAAAATTACTGATGTTTAGTCTCGCTGAAATTATGACAACGTGTAGTGTTAATCTAGCATTAAATCGTAAGTATAATTAAATGAATCATTTTATTTCACATTTTATTTAACACATGACGGTGAGTTAAATAACATTACTCTATATCGAAAGGAATTATATTAGGAAAAAGAAAGATCATGTATAAGATATTAAGTATGATACATTTTAAAACTAAGAAAACAAGATTTAAAAACTTCAAAAATCGGATTTTTTTTAAAAATATTATTTATAAACTAATTAATTAAACATACATTTCTTTAATAAATATATTAAAGTCACAATTCTATACAATTTGGTCACAATTTATTTCTCGATCACAATAACAAATTTTATAGGTCAAAATTATTTCACGATCACAAATAAAAAGTTTTATATGTTACAATTTATTCATCAATAGCAAATTTATCAAATTAATAGGTCATGTATTATTTATTGATCATAAATCATAAATTTTACAAGTCACAACTTATTTTATTATCATAAAATATCTAATTAATTAGTCAAATTAATTTTTGATCACATTATTTATTACTCGCACATTAATCAGTTTCGATCAACCAAATAATTTATAACCATTGCTGACGCCACTGTCACAACCACCGTCGCTGCCAACACCCCCACCACCACCATCAACACCACCTTGCCAGCACCGCCATTTGTGACCACGACCACCATCTCAACATCATCAGAACCGTGACTTCACAACCACAATCAACACTACCTCATCACCAACAAAACAAATCAAAAATTGCCAACACCCTACAATCGCCAACACCTCGTCGTCGATGTCGTCACCTCCACCATCGCCGCCATCACCACCCCACCACAACCACCATTTACAAATGCTTTGATCTTTTATTAATTTCTCAATTAGTTTTTATTTATAATTTCGGTGTTTAAACTAAAAATTGTTTATGATTATCAATTGTCATAGGAAAGAGAAAAAGTTCAGTGTCGATTTGATGCATTACATGTGATTTTTCTAAACGTAGTTACCAACAATTGTAGAAATGTGGAGCAATCAAATGGAGTGTTTATGGAGAAATTAATCAGAATTATGGTGTCTACAATCTACGTCCATTTTCCATGCCGAAAGAAGATTACCGGTGTTAGGAGAATTGCTTTTTAAAAAAAAATTGAATTAAGTGGCTATTTATGTCATTTTATTACTGTCTGTTTTGTAAATTTTAAAAAAAAAAAATTTAAAGTTGTGATGCTATATGAACTTTTTGTAGTGGCAATATAGTCGCCAAGAATAAAGGGTCATAATGTTCCTTTTATATCCAACATGCTCACTTCGCCATACTGCTTATTGGGCTGCAATGACAAATGGTTCTCCTTGGACTGTGATGACAAATGGGCCTATTTGGTCCAGTTGATAAGTGGGATATTACCTGATAAAATCATGGGAAAAAATAAAAAATAAGGTGTTTAAGTTTCTAAATTCAAAAAGCAGGTTTATAGTTTAAAAATTCAAAAATCAGATTTTTTTTAATTAAATAAAGATAATAAAGTCACATTTTTGTGATTAATGGTCACATATTCATAATTATAAGTCACGAATTTATTTACTGGTCACATATC